>JASGXE010005090.1:0-38280 GCA_030068105.1 Sinentomon sp. SZTP_YWyxl | reverse complement strand
ATTGGATCCCGAGACACGAGAGTGCCGTCGATGAGGTTTCCTCATCAAGAAATTAGCACAAGGACCAAAAAATCTGTCAAAAAACATCACGGAGAAAATTATTTGTGGAAGCTCATTTAAACTTAAATTATCTTCCCAACATCATTTAGTTTAATGATGTTCCAAATGATCATTTAATAAATGCTCATTTAAAAACCCGTTCACACCGGCTTATTAATGAGCATTTAAATTTTTTTCTAAATGATCATTTGGAACATCATTTAGCAAAAAACTGTTCACACTGACACAATTAAATTAGCATTAATCGTTAAATGATCATTTAAAAACCAGTGTGAATTGGGTATTAGGGTCTATTAAAATTTGTATTTAAGGTACATACCTATCAATTGTGTATCTATTGTGTGCCTATAACCTTTCTAATGCACATGTTTTTCTTTTTCCAAACTCGCGGTTGTGTTCATCATCTTTCTTTGTATCTAGGGCTTCTATTTTATTTTGTTGTTGGCTGATCTGCTTTTATTTGCCAACTCGTGCCTAAAACCAAAATCATATTTTCGAATCATCCGATGTCGACTTCAATTGATCACTTACCTAAAGAATCCTGATTGTTGCATTCAACTGCGATCAACACAACTGTAAGTTTGGATGTTTACTTGTATCATTCAACAATTTGCTGTTGCATGGTAAATGCTCTGTTCCGGATTGATTGATACATTGCTTGCATTGAAAATTTGAAATTAATTACCAAAATGTACCTTGCCTTGTTTGTGAGATGATTCATAAAACTTGATATTCAATCATGGTGTGCATTGTAAAACTGAAATGAAAAAGAAAAATGGCCTATAATTATATTTTTGGAGGCCAACAGAAAAAAAAAAAAAAACCATTCAATCTCATTCTGATGTAAACTTACTGCAGGATGATCTTGCTTCCCTTGACTCTTGGAGCCTGCAGTGGGGCCTTGCGTTAAATGCATAAAAGGGTGTCCACATCCGGTTCTCGACTAAGCTTCATCCCCTTCAATCCTCTTATATCCTTCCTTCTTCGGCCGTTGTCTTGACCACCTCAACATCCTGCAAGTATCTTGGTGTAACACTGACATCCAACCTGTCGTGGAAATTGCATATAAACACTATTGCACGTAATGCCAATTTTGCTCTTCTCAAAATCAGACGCATATTCAAATCTTGTTCTCCTGCAACCAAGGAAATTCTCTACATTTCACTTATCCGTCCCCTCCTGGAATATGCCTGCATAATCTGGGATCCTTCCCAGATCTCTCTCATTCACGAACTTGAAAGAGTCCAACGCAGAGCAGCTCGCTTTGTAAAGAATGATTTCTGTCCCTACTCGAGCGTCTCTTCAATGCTTTCCTATCTGAACTGGCCACCACTCTGACAGGCGTTCTCAGTTCAGGCTTTCAGCTCTCAGTAAAATTTTCACACATCACGGTGGTTGGTCATGTCTTTCTGATACTCTTGCTGCTCCTTCTTGCATTGGTCGACATGACCATGCTTTCAAGATTAACCTTTATCAACCTTCCAAGAACATACTCAAGTATTCATTCATTCCAAGAACTATTGCAGACTGGAATTGTTTATCCCACAACTCTGTTGAATCACTAATTCTGTCTCAAAATATGCCTGATTGTTCTTAACCGGTCAAGCCCGAGCGCCGTGCATTTACGTCCGCAAAAAAACAAACCGCGTACTAGCGACGTAGATAAACGTCAAGACCGGCATGATGTGATTGTACGGACGACGTAAATAAACGTCGGCATGGGTATTCCATTTTCAAGGGATTTGAATTTAATTACGTAATATCAGCACCACTCAAAAATATTCACAGCCGGAAAGAGGAAAAATCAGCGATTTAGCAGACGTTTATTCCGCCAAAATCGGTCCAACCGTTTTCAATCAGCGCACTTTTCAAATTTCCCGCTTTTTTTCTCTCAGGTTCCTGTTGGGTGTTGAAGGCGCCTTTTTTGCGCGATCGCGCACATCTGCCGCCCGCCGAAATTTGAATTTTCGGGCGGTTGAAAGACGCGCGATTCAGCCGACGCTTGTTTCACGTGAATTGTTGCATTCGTTCAGAAATGGCGTCGCATTGAAATTTCCTGTTTTTTCCAGTTTTTGCTCATTTTTGATGCGGTTTGAAGGTTTTGTGGGTATCTTGGCCTTTTTTTGTGGGGGTTTTTTTTTTTTTTGAAAACATTAAATTATAGGCGATTTTAATGACACAGAGCAGAAATCTGGCTTGAGTGGGCGGGAAATGCATGCATTTCCGATTTTTTCGTTTTTCGAAAATCCTTGCAGATATTATTAATTCCGTCAGGGGCGACATTCCGTGTTTCCGAAACGCGCTGAAAAACATTTTAAACCCAGAATTCGCAATTTCGGGCTTGACCGGTTAATTAAGCCTAATCTTGTGGGCCCTATTCGGATCTGGTGCAATGCATGGGGTTGATAAAAGTTGTGGTCTGGGAACAGGTCAAGGACCCATGCCCAGACCTAAGCCGGGAACCTGCCCGGAGACGGCGGCCCATGTTGGCGGCCCCCCACTGCGTGGTCAGTGCAAAACCTTTTTCACGCAGCTGGGAAGAGGGAGTGTGCGTACTGCTGGCGAACGCCGCTGGTGCTTCCGTGACTCCCTGCGCTTGTTAACCGGCAGTTGCCGGACGGGCTTCGCCGCGCGACGACGCAAGGCGAAGCTTTCCCTCATTGTAGTGCCTGGATAGGGTAGGTACTCACGTATTGCTCTAAAATGCTCTCGTCCCTTATCGTGCTTCAAACTTTCCTTTATTTGCCATCCAAGATATCTTGAAGTAGGTACCTACATACTATTCTTTCATTCCGTGTACCTGCCAGTCTTCCTCGAATCAGTTGTTCAATCTAAATTGTGACTTTCTTCCAAAATTTCAGATCCCCTTTTTTGCTTCTTTTTTTCTTTTGTTTTTTTTTATTTTTTTTCTCGTTTTTTTCCTCTTTTTTTTTTTTTTTTTTCTTTTCTTTTCTTTTCTCATTTTTTTTATCCTCTTCTTTTTTTTTTGTTTTTCCTTTTCCTTCTTTTTTTTTTTGTTCTTTTTTTTACTACCACCTGCATCCCTTTTCTTGGGAAATTCTATTTTTACCACCTAGTTTTTTCCACTTTTGTGTGTATTTTTTGAGATTGTGATTGGGTATACATGAGGAAATGAGGTTAGAGTTTGCTCAAGGTTGGATTTGTGTTTGTGTATGTGTGTGTGTTGTTGGGTGTCTGAAGTGATGCTATATGACTAGGCCCGCCACATTCCGATGATCTCTTCGCGGTCCTTTCCCCTCCTTTTCCCTTTACCCCTCCTTTCGATAATGCAGCCGACGTCGCGTTCCCTTCCCATCCTTCCGGTATATGAAACTCTGCTGTTCACAATTGATGATTGCCTTTATGGCATGAAAACCTGTAGAACAGAGTAAATCTGATACCGATACCGAGCTACTTTCGCCTTCCTAAAATTATAGATCATTAAACAATTTTTTTTTTTTTTGAAAACCATGGTTCATTTACCTAGGTGGTAGGTAGGAGCCTTCTCCCACTACGCCCCAGCTTTCTTGCTGAAGCAAGTTATTGACCTGCCTGCCTACTCAGTGGATCCTATCTAACCGATTTGAATATTTCTTTTTGTATAGGGCGAGTGCCATTTGGCACTCGTAACACTGTGAACTTACGGTCGTGTTGCTTCGTGCACACTTTCTCATTTTGCTTAGGATTTGTGCTCCTGTGCCTTCTATGATTACGAATGTGGTCTGCAATTTCAAACAAACTTATGGCCGGTTCCACTGTCACTGCCTTTCTCACGGTTTGGATGTTTCAATGGCTGGATACCGACCTGCTTGTTCTGTCCATTTTCATCCGGATGATGGCACATGGCTCTTAACAACACGACCGTAAGTTTCAATATTTCCAATCATTCACATTGGTTTGCACACTGTTTTCTCCTTGAACCTTGGGGCAACCACTGTTTGCTGCCGGAAATTGTAAATTTTTTTTCCTCGTTTTTTGTAAAAAACCGGTTTGCATAAATTTTGTTTACTATGCTTCTGATAATGAAATTGTTATAATCAAATAAAATAAAACCACAACAGAAAAAAAAATACAGCATCAATGGCTTTCGTAATGCTTGAAAAGCTCCTTTGGTTGTTGTCGTGGCCGGACGCCTCAGCATCGCAGTGATCGCGATCACGAAGGCCGGCGATGTTGGAGGTCTCAACGCCGTCAATCAAACTGGTGAGTTCCCTTGGGTACACCAAACTTCCAATCATTTGTGTTTTTCGTATGAAATTGATGTCAAGACGACCGAATCTCCGTCCCCGACTGCATTTTGGAAGCCAATTTCGAAGATGTTTTGTGATATGTGGACTCAATAGGTGAACAGCAAGCAGTGGGTTGACAGCAAGTCACAGCAGGTGGACGCTGAGCAGTAATTTGACAATAAGCAAGAGGCGGTGATAGCAAGAGTTTCGGTCACGCGGTCGGTTGGCGAAACAAATGAAACCACAAATAACGTCCGGAACTTCGGTCTCCACGTGCACTTAGGAATTCGGAAGTTTTTGCGAATTTGCATTGAAAAATAACCCCAGATTGAATTTTGCACACATATATAAAGAACACCTCCGAATCCGAATGCCCACATTTGGGGAAAGCCAATTTCGTGGACGTTTTGTTGTGGTCTGCCAGGAGAAGACCAAAGCAGGAAAGGTTGTACAAAAAGTTTGATAGTGTTTCCCAAAAGTCATTTGGCAACCCCTGCTATTTGCAAGTTTTCAGTTTCCCAAAAGTCATTTGGCAACCCCTGCTATTTGCAAGTTTTCAATCTTCTCTTGTGGGGTTATTTCTACAGATTTCAGGGTCAGATTGGGGAGGCTGCCTGCTACAGGTGTTATCCACTTGAATTAGAAGAAACTCCACTCCATAAGCTTTCATAGAGTTGTTTCAAAACTGCAATGCACTTTACTGGGGTTGTCAAGTAGGTACTTCTGGGAAACCCTGTATATGTGTGTGGAAGTACATTTTATTTATTTATTTAAGACACAAATTTGCAATGAAGATGCAAACATAAAAACAGCGGTTAATAATAACAATGATATAACAATAAAGCAATGGTCAAAAACTTCAAATGGGCAACCATCCAAACCAGAATGGAACGAATCAATTAATTTTTTTTTCACTTCTTGAAATTATAAAGTAAATATTCGTAAGAAGTTTAGGTGCTCTTAGTTGCAAAATTTCGGCCTTATTGTGTTCAACAATGGCAAAATGGAAGGAAGCGCATTCCAATATTTTACAAGTTCTTGGGTGGAAGGAAAAGAGAAATACATTAGATTTGATCAGAGGAATTTTGAATTGTTTACAAGTGGCTAGCTCTGCGATCTCGAAAGTCAGGAACGAATACCTTTTTTTTTTTTTTAAACTGCGGGGTCAGCAGCCAGCAGCAAAAAGTGGCGCGACCCCTCATCGCCGACGCAATGAGGCCACGAAGGAGGCCAGAAAACAAAAGACCCAATAGTGAGTGAGTTGGAGCGCATGAAAAAGAAAATCCAACAACACAGTATCATCAGGGAATAGGGATGCAGTGTTGTTAGCATCTCAGGAGGCATTTGCAAAAAAATTGCATCACATACCCATGTTAAATGTTTCATCGTTTCCAATTCGTCAAGATGACAGGTCGTTGGATTGAGAATCATCACATTGGAAATGTTGAGTCCTCAGGCAGCTCGATGTGAATCAGCCTCCTGAACAACTTTCCGAGAAAGGCCAGTCTTTTTTCCTGCCTCCTCAAGAGAAGAGGTTCCAGTTTAAGGTCCAACAACATGGCCGATACACTGCAGGTGCGGCGGAAGTCATTGACGATGAAACGAGCAGCAGAGCGCTGAACTTTCTCAATGGCGTCTGCATGATAGGCCAGGAAATGGTCCCAAACGACCGACGCATATTCAAGAATAGCCTTAAAAGCTTTTAACTTGGAGCTTTAATAGCTCCTTTAATAGCTCCTTGGAGCTTTAATAGCTTTAATAGCATATTCAAGAATAGCCTTAAAAGCTTTTAACCTTAAAAGAATAGCCTTAAAAGCTTTTAACTTGGAGGAAGTGTCAGCATGTCACAGATTTCTTCGCAAAAATCCTTGAGCGCATTTTCCTTTGTTTGTTTTTTTTTCGTGCAAACGGCACCGGCCTGTGGCACGCTATGGTTGTTATATGTAAGTGGAAACGATCGACCTGGATTCTCCCTCAAGAACTTTGTGCTTCGAGACGAAAATGGTCGTCGCCAACAATTTCGATGACCTGTCGTGGGAGGTTGTTCCAAAGCCTGACGGTATCAGCAAAAAACGATCCCGAGTGGGCATTAGTTCGGGCTAGGATGTGGCTGAAACAATTATAATTTATATGCCTATTTGAGAGGGCTCACGATTGTTTGACGTCGTGAGGAAACGATATTCCCACGCCCCCATTAAGTATTTTATGGAACATAGCAAGTCGGGCTGCTTTCCTACGTTCTGATAACTTGGGTAGGTCGAGCTTTCCAAGCATTGTTGTAACGATTGATCATCTGTCATAATCTGAGCATATGAATCTCACTGCAATTCGTTGTACACGTTCTATACGCTCGATGTGCCCGACCTGTGACGGATCCCATATTGAACCCCCGTATTCCAAAACTGGACACACCAAAGTTTCACATGCCAGAAGTTTTACTTTTGTTGGGCGCTGACTGAGGTGTCTTAGAACGAATCCAAGAAGAGAGAGGCCCTTGTTGGAAATTCGTTCAACGTGCTTGGACCAGCATAAGTCTTCAGACAGCGTGACTCCAAGAGACTAAAAAATCCTTTTTATTCTGCAACTCAGTGGCGCCCATTCCGTAATTAAAGCGGAGCTGATCTTGGCGCCAGCTGAATGTCACGGTATCACATTTATTGATATTGAACTCCATCTGCCATTTAGAGGCCCAATTACGGGTGGAATCGATATCTGCTTGCAAGAGCTGGCAGTCAGTTTGGCTGTCAATGGTTCGATATATAACACAGTCATCCACAAATAGACGGGCGTGGGAACCGAGAAGGTGAGGGAGATCAAGAACAGCAAAGGGCCCAACACCGTTTCCTGCGGAACACCAGATGTCATTGCACAGTGGTCCGATTTCTCACCATCAACAATAACTGCTTAGTGCTTGTGTTCTATTCCTGAGGCATGCTGCTATCCAGGCCACACAGATTGGGTCGATGTTGTAATTGCGCAGTTTCATGATCAGTCGAGTCGATTGTGAGGTACTTTGTCGAACGCCTCACTAAAATCGAGAAAGATAGCATCAATCTGCTTTCTGTTGTCCAGAGACTTTGCAAGTTCATTAACGAACTCGAGGAGCTGAGTCTCGCACGACAGACCGCGACGAAAACCATGCTGCATTCGATTTAAGATGGTTACTATTCAAATGGGCAAAAATGCTTGAAAACAAGATGTGTTCAAAAATCTTGCAAACAATATACCTAAGTCAGTGAGATTGGTCTGCAGTTCGACGGGTCAAAACATGAGCCTGTCTTGGGGATCGGGGTGACAAGAGCACTTCGCCAGTCCGAGGGTACAACTCCTGTGTCCAGCGAGCGTTGAAACAGCAGAGCAAGAAAGGGACCAATTTGAGGGAAAGAAACTTCAGAACTCACCCAGGCAGGCCGTCCGGGCCAGGTGATCTGTTTGTGTTGATCGTCGATAGCAGCTTAATAACTCCTTCCATTATCCCCCCACAAGTGGGGGCATAATGGGACAGGACGAATGAATAAAACGGGGGTCAACAGAAAAATGGGGGTCAACAGTGAGGTTATTAATCAGCTTCTGCAAAGTGAAGACCTTGCTAAACACATCACTCAGCAAATTTGCTTTTCCTTTGGCGTCAGTCACCAGTTCATCCAGGTAATTTTTTAGGGATGAAAATGTCTTCGTTGTCCGGCGATATTTGATAAAATTCCAGAATTTTTTCTTGCTGTCACTTTCGAATGCCTCCGTCAGAAAGTCAGCAAGCGCTACTTTGGACTGTTGCTTTACTATTTTCCTAAGCTCGCAAAACTTGGTTCTTTCACTTTCTTGGAATTTCTTCTTCAGGCGCAGATGAGCTCTGCGTTTTTGCCGAAGAAGTCGCTTCAGTTGTGGCCTGATCCAAGGTTGGAAGGAAATATCACAGTTAACAGTTGTCAGTTTTGGACGGAATGAATCTACCTATAAGATCATGCAACAGATTTTTAAACCTAATCCAACAGCTCTCTGCAGAATTCTGATCTATGGTGTCCGAAAGTTTCAATAATCCTGTTAGCAATTCACTACGCATCGATTCCCAGTCGGCACGGCAATAGACAAGGATTTTTCGGGACAGATATCCCGAAAAAAAATCCCGTTTTCTTTACCATTGCTTTCAGGCTTCCAATAACTGCATGGTGGTCACCGATTCCCTGTTCAACATCGATTTCGAGGTCAGGAACATTAGATAAGATAAAGTGAAGAATATTTTTCGAATTTTCGGCGACTCTCGTCGGACAGAATACAAATTGGCGAAGACCAAAAGTTCCAACAGCTTCCAAAAAGACCTCGTGCTTACTCCTATCGTTGGTGGTTGCTTTTCCGGTCCCTTGATCCCAATCAGTATCTGGCAAGTTGAAGTCTCCAGCCAAGATAACCTTATTTGATTCTTGTCCACTGGGACCTTTGATTACGGACTTAAGCATATCGTACATGTCGGCGATCGAGTTGATGCCAGAATTTGGGGGCTGATACACACACCCGATGTGAATCTTGTTATTCTCGCTTGTAACCAGTGTACACCAAATGCATTCAATTTCGGACTGTCTGGCAAATTTGAAATCTTTAGGCAGGGACGAAAAACTTTTGCGTATTCCGACGAGGACACCGCCCCCGCGCCCACCCACTCTATCTGAGCGATATAGGCTATGTCATACAAGTTGGAGTTAAGAATCTCGCCATTATTTATGTCATGGTGAAGCCACGTTTCAGTCAGAAATAGCAAATCGATATCGTATGTCAACAGAATGGAGTTCAGAGATTGGACCTTTTTGCTTCTGCGGACAGATTGACAGTTAAGAACCAAAATTTTCAGATCGCAGAGAGCTGCTCCACAGAATTGGACTGCCTGCATGCGCTTGACTGGGACCCGGTGCTCATGTCGGAGTTCGACTGAACAGACCCCAACCGTGGATCATCCCTGTTGACAGAAACAGGTTTATGGCAAGCGTTTAGGTTATGCTGTGCAACGTTTGTGATCGTTTCTCTAAAAAAGGAGGTGAACCTGCAAATCTCTTCTGCGTCGTGTTGCGCTCCAATTGGCCTGTAATGCAATAAATCCTTGTGGCTGAGAAAGTGTGGTGTTAGGAAACGCCTGAGAAAACGCCATATAAACGCCTATTGTCGCGTTTATATGGTCATCCCATTTTAAATTTTCATCTAGAATAACACCCGCAAGTATTTAGCTGATGATTGTTCTTGTATAACTTCGCCATTGATGGAATAATGCACAGGTGTGAACATCTTTTGAAGATGCGAGGGTTTAAAGTGTATAACTGCGCACTTGGAAATATTAATTGCCATTCTGGACTCTTTGCTCCATTTTTCCAGTGCGTCAAGATTTTGCTGCAACAGAATACAATCATTGGGGCCGAATATGGTGTTGAAAAGGACAATGTTATCAGCGTAAAGTCAGATTCCGCACAAGCACCCCCTACCATTCATATGTTCACGAATTTTGTGTGCAAATGAACCACAAATGGAGCCTGAATTCTACTCTTGGTGGCAGCTGGCTCAGCAGAGGAGTAAGAACTGAGCTAAGGCAGCAACTTTCTTTCAAGTAGGATTTCAAGGAAGTAGTACGCACTACTTTTTGCCAATGAAGAATGTCTTCTGAGGTCGAAGCAGGCGAGTCGACCAACCTTTTTTGCCCATTTTTCGCATCAGGTGCTCTCTGAAGCCCCCACTTGGCTCCACGCAAGTCCACATTAAGCAGCTCGAACCAGACAGGCAAAAAAATGAAACTCCCGGCATCTGGATCCAATATTGTGTTGTGTTGCTTGTTTCTGTCTGTTATCTGTTGGCTTGACAGGTTTTTTTTCTTGACGATGACAGTGAGCCGCGCAAAATGCATAATTACCAAAACACATAAACACAAAAAATAGTTATTTTTCTGAACAGAAATCACGCAGCTGGCATGGAAGTCGGGCAGGAGTGAGCGGTTCTGGATTCCACGTCAATTCCATGAATTCGATTACGATTCTGGGATATTTCAATTCCAATTCTCGATTCTGGGGTTATCTCGATTTCGATTCCAAAACTCGATTCCGATGCTTTCGATGTGGATCCCCAAAAATCCCATTCCGATTCTAAGAATCGGAGCTCGATTCCGATTCTGCATCTGCATGGCAACAGTCTCTTAAGTGTGGTGTGAACGCTGCAGCACCCTGCCTTCTGAAAGGCCACCCTCCTTCCAAAACTGTGCACCCTCCTGCCCAAAATGCACTCCCTTCTGGTATCTGCCTCAATTGTAATTTCATTTCCCTTGTTCTTTTTTCTTTCTCGTTTTTTTCTTGTCCTTTTATTTCCACAAAAATATAGTCTCGAAAAGTCAAAACGAAGAATCTTTATTCTTTAGTGTGTTTCTGAATGATTGTGACTCATCACAGGATTTCCATTTTTCCCAAGTAATTTGGAAGTTTTCCGTGGCAAATTTCTCAATTTTCCTGGGAAATTTGGGAATTTTCAATTTTCCCAAACTTCCTTAGACAGTTGTGAACTATTCTCAGAAATTTGGCAATTTTCCCAGGAAAATTCGGAATCTTCCCAAAATGGGAAATTTGCCAAGTTGCATTTCCCGAAATTTCAAACACTAGTGTGCGGCCACTGCCACACATTTTTAAGTTCTTGAACTCGCAGGTACTTTTACCTAATTTTTCTCTGTCAATTTTGCTCAAGGAATTGAGGTATCTTTTTACCATCTCTTTGATGTCTTGATCTCTTTTGACCGCAAGATTTCCCTTTTATCTTCCAATAACAACTTTACGTAGGTACAACACAGGACTCAGGCTTCGGTTGCATTTTGGCTTGCTCTTGTTGATGCAACACTGGGATTCATGATGACCGATGAATTTGTGACGTGTCCTTACAACAATGCCCATGTGATCCACTCGAGTAGATTTCAGTTTCACATTGTGAAATGTCGCAAGGTTAGTTGTCTGTCAATATTTCGGTGTTCTCATTGACCATGGCAAAATGATATTTCTAAAGGGCATTTGCAGTTGAATAGATTTTTGGAAAAGGGGGGCACATGCCCTTTGTTGTGTTCAAGGAAAATGAAAAACTGCAAATAATGTCCTGGATATGTGAGATTTTTCTGAAAATCCAAAATTCCTTCTAAATTTAATGACATTACAACCATCAAGCAAGATCCATTTTTTACACCAAATCGACATGCCCAGACAACGAGGCCAATGATGTGTTCTTTTTCAAAAGGTCACTTCTGTTTATTATCTTTTTTTTTTTTATAAAAAAATTTTATCTGCCTCTCCCCAGTTCGTACGTGTCATGATAAACATCAGCACCATTCGGCTGGAACCTGGAATAACTATGTTGAAATTTAAAGCAGCATGCACTTCATACCTCTCGTGTGGCATTGCATAAAGCATTTGCCGAAAGAAAACCTGCCTACTTTTTTGTAACAATTTTTGAAAAGAATTGGGCATGTGCAAATAACAATAATTCAGAAACACCACAGGAGTTCAATGACTTCCTGATGACAGTTCACATACAAATATGAGTAGGAACCGACTTTTTAAATTACACCCTATTCAGGAATGATGTGTCACTTAACATTGAACATTTTTCAAAGATTTTCATGTTTTTTGTGTGGATTTGTTTGGCAAGGGCCTGCTTTGGCATGGACCTGTATGGACCAATTTATTGGACGCAACATTATTTTACTCACCCGTTCCTTACAATAGAGCAAAAAGCTGGAATTGGGATGATATTTTTGGCTGGGCTTTCTGTGAGTTGAGGTGGATTTTGTGGCTTGCAAAATGAATCAAATTGACTTGTGTGCATGATTTTGTGACCTTTGGAAAAGCCTGCTGGTTGCACACCAACATTGGTTGTGCTTTTACCTTACCCGAGACCTTGTTTTGGTTTGGTACCCATTTAGTAGATAGGCCTTATTGGGGAAAGGCCCTTTGTCTCAATTTGATTGAGGTGGGAAATGTTCTTTAATGGGCCATTCTTTTGACATCTCGAAAGGTCGGTGTCGTCCCAGCCAAAGAAAGTGCCCAACGATCAATGTTAAAGCTGGGAAAATTGCAGTTTCTTCATCCCTATGGTTTGTTGTTGCCTGGCTTGTCATATTGGGTCACACCTCATTGTAGTTCCTTATTGCAGTTGGCTACCTTTCATGTGACAGAGACACGATCAAGCAAAAAGTTTAAAGTTTGTGTTTAGGTATTCTTTGCATGTGCATTTTAGTGGTTCACAATTTGAGTTTGGCAAGTTGGCAGATTTTTGGTGTGTTGCAAATCTCAGTTTAGGTATTTGCTGATTTTTTATCCTTTATTGCTTTCAACTTGTTGCCAATCTAGTTTTCCTGGCCATATTTCAAAATTTTGCAACACCTTCTCTGCCATTTCAAAAATCGATCCATTTTGCAGTACGAGTCGTCAGTCGGTAGGTAGGTATTCTGCCGATTCATTAATTTGTGCTGGGTTATTCATGGGGACAGCACGAGCAACAATTTTGTTGGGGTTGCATAGGCAACATTTACGGTTTATTTTTTGAGAATTTTGTAGGCAATATTTGTCGATTTTTAGTTTTTGTGTCTCGGTATTTTCTGCTGGAATTTTTTACACTTCCCTTGGAGTTTGTGACTTTTGGTATGTTCTGGGTCCAGAAACGGCCAAGGTCCCCAATACCCAGCAGGATTGTGGCCAGTGGTGTAATGGTGAAACTTTGTCAGACCATGCTCTGCCCACCTGCCCAGTGGGTATAAAATTGGCCAGCCCATACACCCAATGTAAAAGCATTGAGCATTTCTTTGTTCAACATTTTGGTGCTGTGTCTTGTGACATATTCCGTAGCCCATACTCAGTTGTCAGTTACTCGTGGATCGTTTACTCGTGGATGCCTCATGCCAGCTTGACTTTAGTTTCTTCGAATTTTCTGTTTTGTTCTTGGACCCTGAACAGATGAAAATTGGTACGTTCCCCATAGGTACTTCGATTGTTAATAGTTGCTCTTGAAATAAGTTTATCCTTTTCAGTCGTGTGTAAAGTTGCCACTTTGTCGTTAAGTGCAGGTAAATTTAAGTTTATCTGGCAACCAGTGTCTTATGCTCCTGGTTGCAATCGCAATGTCTCAGGTCGTTAGTTTCCTGTAGGCCTACCCTTTTTGTGTGGAGTGCTATTCAGTTCTTTGCCTCACGAAACCCAACACAATTTCCCTCCAGACCCCACTATCTGGCTTGCAGCAACCACATTTTACTTTTGTCAGTGAAGATGTTGATGCGGTGAAATAAATTTGTGCCGCTGAATAGATAATTTGGAAGACTTCCTTTGAGCACGGCATGATATCTTTTGGGCTAACCTCGGATCTTTTGTAGCTGATGCTCTAGCTTCCTTGCAAATCTCTCATGCTAGGATCTTTCAACTGCTTGTCTTCTGCAGTGCAGTAGATGCTGCCGGGAACTTTTTGAGGCGAACGTCAGACTGAAGCACAAACGAAAAAATTAGGTAGTCAGTTGAAAAAAAAAAACATTGTCAGAGGTAAAAGGTGAGGAGAGAAAGCTGAGAACAGCCATCTCGTTGCAGTTGAAAGATCTTCGGATGCGAGATTTCAAGAAGTTTCAGCAGTGGCAATAAAAGATCTGAGGTTACCCAAAAATAATGGCTGTGAATACCTAGTTTGCAGTCTACCTATTGGTTTTTCTCGTATCTTTTTCTGTACAGAATTATCCTGCTTTGGACTTAGTCATTTGCCCTTTCAATGCAACACACCATGTGGGCAAGGATGATTTGCAGGATCATATTGCCATTTGTCCTTCAAGGAGGATGATTGATGAGATTAAATACAGAGGTTAGTCCTGTGCTTTGCAGGAATTTTGGGAACAATGAAAATTTCTGTGAATTTTTGGGAAAAGTCCATCCCTGGGAATTTGGAGAATATTCCTGGAAGGTCACAGTATTTTTATTATAGTCATCTACAAATGGTCTGTGGTTGCTGGTTTTCACCCTATCTTATGCACTGATGCAGTGAACTTGGGCCAATTGACTCAGATTTATGAATCTTGTGTTACAGAGAAAAGAGTCACTTTTTGAATTATTGGACAAGCCGCAATTGTCATTTTGACTGCTTCTCGTACGTCTCTGCATTTCAAATCACGATTATCTGAATAATTTGCATCGGATTTGTCCGATGCAAATCCTGACCGATGCAAAACCTGAAAATCACCCGAGCTTCGAAAACAAACCAAATTTTGATTCTGCGAGTCATGACAGAAAAATGTCCATGAATAAAATTCTTGCGCAAAGTCTGAAACATATTGAATGCTCTTCGTATAATGGATAGCTGTATTTTTCAAAATCTGTTTGCCGTTTGAATGCTCCACCATTGTGGCATCTGCAAAAATTTTTAACATTGATGATCAAAATCACACCACAGGAATTTGTCAGCCCACCTAATTGAGTCTTTAATTTAATTTCTCGGGGCATAGTCCATGTGCAAATCAACAAACAAATAAAAAAGGCGAATTGTCAGATGTCCAAGGAGAATTACACATAAAACACTTTGCGCGATCAACAAACATGCAAAATGATGTTCATTGTTTTTATTGACCAGGTTTTCAGCCAACATTTAGACTGAGAGATATTACCAACTCTGTTAGTTGTGCCAAGTGACTTGGTTTCTTTTGAAATGTGGCCACACCACACTGATGTCCATGCCATTCCCAAAAACCCTTGGATAAATTGGGTTCCATTCCCCACCAAACCATTCTAGAATTAAAAGAGAATTGGACCACATCCTTACATTAGGTTTTTTTTTATTTTGTTGTTACCTGCCCAGCCCCTTTTTGGGCCCATGGGAAGGTGTCGACGTGCGCATTGATATGATTCTGCAAACAAGATTTCCTAAACGTCCCATCTGTAGGACGGAACAGTCATACGTAACTTGACAACCTGCTTTCACTCCATGCATGATTCAAGGTCACATTGCCTGAAAGAAATCTGTCATTGCCAGGGATTGAACCTGGGTCCTTTGGAGCACACTCAGTATTTTTTACTTGGCTGCAGCGGATGGGAAGATATCACAGATGGTAGTTGGTGTAGGCCTATTTACTTCCGTTACAACACAGAAAACAAACCTGGATCGATTTCGCCGATCACAATGTCGGCATCATCAGCAGAAAATGATGATGCTGACATTGTGATCGGCGAAATCGATCCAGATTTGTTTGTTTTCTGTGTTGTAACGGAAGCAAATACACCAACTGCCATCTGTCATCATGCCTTCCCCCAGCTCCAAACTCATTCATGGGTTGATGTACCTAACTAATTCAGAAATGATTGGGGATCAGCCATCATTCACCAGACTAATCCCGGGGAAAAGTGCTCAGGAATAGCACTCACACGAGGTTGCTGGTGTAATTTACTCCATTTACTTCAATGCTAAAATTTTTACCTGCAACCTCTGATTGGCACTATTCCGGAGCACTTCTCCTAGGGGAAAGTGATAAAAAAAATCCATTGGGAATTATTGGTCATTATTCACCAGACTGACCCCGGGGAGAAGTGCTCTGGAATAGCATTTATCCGAGGTTGCAGGTATAATTTTTAGCATTGAAGTAAATGGAGAAAACAACTCGCAACCTCGGATTAGTGCAATTCCTGAGCAAATCTCTCCAGGGTGAGTGTTATAAAATCCGTCAAAGCAAGTAGGTTCCTACCTACAGTATGCCAAATTGGGTGCTAGAAGACTGATCTAGCCATTGAGGATTCGTCTCCCAGACGTTTAAAACCACATTGGTGCTTTACAAATAGGTTTCGATGTTCTAAAAAATAGCCAGGCCATTGCAAGCTTTGCACCATAGTTGTAGGATGTTTTAGATGCTTGATTTCATTTAAAATCAATGGTTCCCACGTTAACAAACTCCAAGTTCCAAAGATTAATGGCAGGCTAATTTATGATACCTGTGTTGCAATATGATACCCCAAATCAGACGGGCATTGTGTAGGCTACGAGTAATCGAGATAGGTACCTACGAACGATGTAGGTACTGGCCTGAAATCGGCATTTCTTCTCGAATAAGCAGCAATGCACAGTTATCACTTGTTCTACGAATATCTTCCTCATTTTCCTCCCTTCCAGAATTAATGCATCAGTACCAGCAACGTGGGGATGTGCATCCTCCACCATACCATTTTAACAATCCAAACAGAGATACCAGCTGGGAAGATGGTTAAGACCCTGGCACAGTCAGTATGTACGAATAGCCTGCATCCATTTTGCCAAAATCAACCTGACAGACATGGTGCTGGCATCTTCAAATCTCATCTTTTGTTCTGAGTGAATGAATTGAAATTCTCTCATCTTTCGTTCTGAGTGAATGAATTGAAATTCTTTCTTTTTTTTGTTTATGGTATTTTGCGATCATTGTCGGTCCAATTTCTGAATGCAAAACTTTCTGAAATTTATTATGTATCTCGTGTGCCTGATAGTGATGGGCATGCCGTGGCTTCGCGTTCCCGTCGCATGGCCCGTTATGGTTGCCGGTGGATTGGCAACGCCTGAGACAATTATGATGAGTGCATCATAGAGACACTCTCAGGTTCTATATGATTCCTTAGCCTTGGCATCCCGGCGAAGGATGCATGGGCGGGAGGATAGACAACGAAGAGAGCCACTAGGTTAGGTTAGGTTAGGTCTGATTTGTATCTCTTTTTGAACTGCTGTTTGTATTTTAACAAATAACTTCGAATAAAAGGAGCTCGTGTGTCTGTTGGTTTAGCAGATGCACCCCCCTTCCCCCCTCTCTCCCTCCCCCTCCTCCCCCTCCCCACCTCCCTCCCCCCCTACTCCCTCCCTTCCCCCTCCTCCCCCCGTGTTTTTCTTTATGCCTTTGTGTTTGTGCCGTCTTTGTTTCGTCTTGTCTCGTCCCCCTCCTCAGGATGGGACACCCATGACCACTTGAGAGAGGTTATTCGTATGCATGCTTCGTGTCACCACAGTACTCCACTTACCAAAGGACCGGCAGCGGCCATGAGTACTGCTTGGCGATCTTAATCTTAATCTTGTCTCGTGTGCCTGATAGTGATAAGTGACAGGGATGGATGGTGTTTATGTGTGGACATATGTCAAATGTTGGCCTGTGAGTGAAGGGGCAGGTATGTAAACAAATGTTAAGGTGCAGTTCCATAATGTCATTTTAAAGTCACTTTTGATGTCTCCTTGTCATTAAATGGCAGGGTGTTATTAATTTTAGCTGTCACAACAATGAAAACAAATGGGAGACTTTTTCATCGACATTTTACTTGGATGACACAGTGACAAAGCCTAGAGACTCTGCATCATGGATAAGCGCCACTGTATGATACAGCAAAAATAGCATTTGATTATGAGACGGTTGAACACCATACCGTTGTTCAAGAATAATGCACTCGGGCTGCAAACTTTTGAGGCAGCCAGTCATTTAATGACAAAGATGCGTCAAAAATGACACAATGGAACTGCACCTTTAGGGTCATTGCCAGGTGTTTCTTTTCACACAAGAAAAAACTTGATAAAAGCAAGGCCAAATATCGCAATTGTGAAATATGAAATATATTAAAAGCATCAAAGTAAGATCCCACAGCGTAGCTCCTTCAGACAAACCAACAGAGTCGATGCATGACTGGGGTTGAGGTGCAGTATCAATCGCTGGCTGTTCGCCAGATGTGTGGGCAGGAGAGTGAAAGATTGGGCAGGGTGTCTGTCTGCAGACCTGGAGTTGTCACGGAATGTTGTTATTCTGGAAAAGTTGGGGAATTTGTGAAAGTTCTCTGCAAAGTCGGGAGTTTTTGAGCCAAGTTGTGGGCCTTGTTTTTCCAGACATTAATGCTGGCCAAAAACACTGCTTTCAAACATAAATGCTGGCTGAATGATGTAGGGCAATGACTGAGTACCCAAATTGTATGGAATGTTTGGAATTTCCATCTGGAAAACATGGTCTTTTCCTGCTTTGTTGTCCAACTTTGAAATTGTCCAGTATTCACATATGGGCACATTACACACTAAAATTTTACTAATTTGATTGGAGAGTTAGTTGTGAAGTATTCTCAGTTTTAATCTTGAAATGGCATCGAGGGGTGAATCCATGTTTTTTAACAGATCGTTGGGATTCAATCTTTTGAAGTTTCATGTCTCATGACAGTTTTTTCTCAAGTAGAAATAGAGGGTTCTTTAAAAACTGTGCTGTTCATTGGTTAAGGGGGGGCACACCCCACTAAATGGTGAAAAAATTAAAATTTCTCATTTTGTCATATACTTTCCCTCCAGATTCTGTGATGTTTTCTGAGCATTTTGGTCCAAAAATGAGTAAAATCCGTTGAGAAATGGCTTCACAAGAGCAAACTACAGCATGCGATGCAAATTTGCACACTGCTTTTCACCATTTCCCTAAAAAAAAGACTGTTCGAAAGCCCCATTTTTCTTGCTTATTGATTTCCGGTGCAAAAACACTCTCATATAGCATATTTCTGTCATTTCAAGGGCTGGCACGGTGAAAATTGGCAAGCTTACGTAAAAAAGTGTGCTGAGTTGCTTGACAGAGCCGGATTTCTCATTTTTGTGAGTCACCTTTTTTGCAGAAAAAACATGACCTTATAGTGAAAATTTTAAAATTTGGGCTCTGTCAGTCACTTTTTGAGCATTTTTGGTATAGAAACATATATCACTGTTGCAAAATTGGTTCTGGCCTTTCAGTTAGACTATCGCTAAGATCCCACTAATGTTTTATATTTTATTTGTTGGATATCTCGGGAACCAGGTGGGCACGGCATTGAAATTTTGCACAGACATTCCTTTCAAGAGGCAAATTATGCCCTCCAAATTTGAGCAAAATTGGTCCACAAACACCGAAGTTGGTTCGTTAGGGTGGGCCCCTTCATTGAGAATGAAGAAAGCTGAAGGTGGTGAGGTGGTACCATGCGCCTACCACATGAGATTATGTTCTTTCCAGGTGACTTCAACATTTCCCCCCTTGACAGTGGTGTGGAATCGTGGTCCAGGATCAGTCTTCTGTTTGAGGACGGGATCGGATTGTGATGCTTCCAAAATGTTAATCAGGTTTAGCCACATCAGGGGGGGGATGTCAGTCGCATCGTAGGAGCAACCATCAAGTAAAAAACCCTCCAATGTTTCTGCCTCCCTTTCTTCCGGCATACAACTTGATTCTTAAAAACCCACACATATGACAGTGTTCCCATTTGAAACTCACCCACAGGTTCAACTCGAGAGCCAATACAATAGACGGAAGCATTTTTCAATGCAACTAGGAATAAGCGTTGTGCATTGAAATTAAATTTTGACAACACATCTATCCACTGGGCTGTTGATTTAAACCTATCTATTGATAGTCGGTGATAATGCGGAACATGTCCGAGAGTATAAATGAGAATTATAATTACTCGAACATTAATTGAGCACAAATGCAACTTCTTTTTTTGTTTTTCTTTCACGTTTTATCGGTGAGATTGGGACCAACACAATTTTTTTTATCGTTGCAGACGTTCACTCTTTTGTCTGGTGTTTGCTTCTGCATTTATGATTCCCACGGTATCTTTTTTACCGTTTTGACACAAGTCATTATTTTATTGGATAAAACTTGGTGATCATTCATGTTTTTGCAATTTTGGTATTCAAAAAAAGAAAAGAAACTTGGGAGAAACAATGTATTTTTATTTAGTTTGATGCACTCATGCCGGGCATTTCGTTTTAACAAGTGGGTGTAAAGTGGTATGTTTTACGAGATCAGGGAAGCATGATCAAATGTGATTCAGGAGGAAAACGGTTTTTTTTTACTTGAAACGCCTGTTCTTTTTCACAAGCTCATTTTTTTTTTAAATGAAAAAAACAACCATGCCATGATGTCTCTACTGTTAGGCCTATTCATGGGCTATCAATTCTTTCTCTAATCTGTGTGTTCGTCTGTGAAGAAACTATTCAGATCTCCTGAGCCATTTTGAGGTCTGACATTTTGCAGGTCTCAAACATGTTGGTTCGTTAATAAACAAGGGTGAGACACCGTCGAAAGGTCATGCCTCAAATTAATTGAGAGATCTGAAAATGTCAAGTCTCGGAGTGCTGCTGCACTGAGGAGGAAATGATGCCATTGAATGCAACACCACTGTGCCAATTGGCTCAACCCTCTGCATGGGCACACCAGGAAAAGACCCACATAGTTGGCCCTTCTTCAGCCAAGGATGCCAAGTCTAACCCCATCCATATCTACACCCCCCACAGGGGACAGGGTATTTTTAACTGCTCCTGAAGTCCGACTTTGGTAAACTTTTGACCAAATTTTTTTTGCCATTTCGAATACCTTGGAACCCTTCCCTATATGCCCTCCCAACGCCAGAATTGGGAAGAAACTCATTCGCGATGAAACAAGGAATCCAAAACTCTTTGTTTCATCTAAATCCGTCCAGTAGAACTGAAAATATAGACGTTTATTCATTTTCACTATTTTTTGACAATTCTGCCGTCCTGTGGACATCTGTGGATTGGATCTGAATCACTAATACCTTTGTAAACCACCATCAGTTCAAAAACTTACCGTTGAGATGGCAGCTGGCATAAAAATTGAGCCAATGTGAATAGTGGCAACTGGCGGCGGAATTAATGTACCCACACGTGTTTTTCCCATTTAACTGTGGCCTCCGAAACTTTTTGTTCTTTCTTTTTATTCTTATGCAGGCGGTAGAAATTAAAGCGCCAGATTTCAACAAAGCGTTCTAGAGGTGTCAGATTTTGACCTCGGTTACAAAAGAGGATCTTTAATTTCTGCAGCATAGAATTTTTGGTTGCAGTTCGGAATACCTGCCGATATTTGAAAAAAGCTGAACTGGACGAGTTTTCACGCACGCTAAAGTGGCCAAAATAGGATAGGAAGTTGAGGACGATGTGGGTGGTGTTTAGTTAGCTTTAAGTACATCAGAGAGCAATGGTGATAACTCGTTCAGTTCAATGTCGGCCGGTATTCCGAACTGTTACCGAATTTTTGCCAAAATCTGAACGGTTGCAATTTTTTACATGTACGAGTACATTAATTCCGCCACCGTTATACATCCACTGGACTGGAAAGTTCAGATCTCAACTCATAGATGGCAGAGAAATGCAAACAAGCGCAGATTTAATGCATTTCCCGGCAAAGTGTTATCAGTTTCTCCAAAGCTGCCGAAACGTCTCACTCTCAACGACATCCAGAAACTGACAAAGATTTGTCCCCCTGAATCAGTTTCTCCAAAGCTGCCAAAACGTCTCACTCTCAACGGCATCCAGAAACCATCCAGAAACTTACAAAGATTTGTCCCCCTGAGGGGGCGGAGATACGAGTGCAGAATAAAAACACCATTTTGAGTCTTTGGAGGTAAGGAAAGGGCAAATTGCTGTTTCATGGGCACACAAGATGGGATGTATTGCATGCAGAAACCCGACATGAGTAAAGTACGCTTGAGAATCCAGACCAAACAAATCTTACCCCCAAATGCTGGACATGCAAAGCAATTCAATTTTTTTCTTTTGGCATTTGGAACCCCAAATTCGAGAAACATTTTCACAGGAAGGGATTTTGAATCAAAAATGTGGCGAGGCTTTTAAATTTTGGTGAAGGCAAGAAAAGGAAGCCAAGAGATGCGAGAACCGCATGATGGCAAAATCACTGAGCATCTTGCTTTAAGAAATGCCCAACCACAGCTGTGTGAAAGGAAAACCACAATTATAAAACAAGTTATTTTGTATTTAGACCTGAATAAGGAAGAAATTAACAAAAAAGTTTGATTGAAAGAAACCATCATCCTTTCTCGAAATGTCAGACAGTTGAATGTTTTGACAAATTAATGTGTATCAAACGTCACAAAGCTTCCATACTTTTAAGAGACACAGTACTTGGCTGGCATATTATCCTGATGGGTGCCCGGAAAAGGCCTTTCGAGGGCAAATCGCTGTTTGTCTGTTGGAAGCTATCTTGGAAGAAAAGAAATTATGAAAGGGAACAGACCTGGATGAATTACTTCCACCAACTCTCCGATTTCTCACTGAAACATGCAAAATTACTTCTAACATTTTTATTCACTTCTCACCTAAAATGGGAAACTTTTAGATTTCTACTAAAGATTTCTGCTGCAAATAATTTATCTGCTTCAAAAAAGTGGGATTCCTTTTCCACTAACGGCGAAGAGACAGGTCCTGGGGAATGGAAATTGGAAATCCGTGGTTTTCGGCTGCAGGGATGTTTTCCTATGAGACAGGTCGAGAGGACCAACGGAGGATTTCTATTCGAGAAGAAACAACGGAGGATTTCTATTCATCGTGACCTATCTCTTCACCATTCGCAGGAGGATTCTTCCCAGTGGAAAGGCAGAAATAATGCAATAAAAGGCTGAATTTTTTTAAATAAAATTACGAACAGTCACAAATTTTTTGCCATGCTTAAATGTAAATCTGCAGGCACTGCACAATTTCACTCTCACAATAACTGAAGAGGAAGCTGTTCCCAAGTGTTGTCCATACTTCCATCATGAACCCTATCAATTCAGCACCAGTTATACTCTAGTTAATACTCTTTGGATACCAGTGATACCATGTGGTTTCAGCTGTTCTCACTGGAACTGCACTCTGAAAAGATTAGCAAGGGGTGGTTGATGTTATGTCAAAATGAGGTTTAAAAGAAGATTGTTAGATCAAAAGGAGATTACGGTGTTTGTTATCAGAAGGGTGAAATCAGTGACACTGCCGACCCGGTAACTTTGACTTGTGTACCACACTCGGGAGTGGATGGGTGACATGGGATGGGAGGATGAAAAAAGCAACCACGCACACCCTTTTACCAGAGGCTGCGCAAGGGGACCAAATTCATGTACACCTGAAGAAA
The DNA here is from genome assembly GCA_030068105.1 of Sinentomon sp. SZTP_YWyxl. NCBI lineage: Eukaryota > Metazoa > Arthropoda > Protura > Sinentomata > Sinentomidae > Sinentomon > Sinentomon sp. SZTP_YWyxl. The sequence goes on along the minus strand of JASGXE010005090.1, from coordinate 15,099 downwards.
ATTCTCTTGTCAACTCTTGATTGGGATCATCATATACTCTGAAAAATTATCCACATCTTCTGGAGAGCCAGACACGGCCCTTTACAAACAGTTATTGCCTTCACAGAAATACAAAACATAATAACTGAAAAATAATGTGAACGTGGAGAGCTGCAAGTTTCACATCGTGATCCACTTCATGCGCATTGTTCGATTGCTTGCGTGTCGTCTTGAGTCTTCATCGCCTCTGGCAGCTCCAAAGGCTTCGAATAGGGGTCAACTACAACCTCTTCAAATGTGCCGTCATCTTTTCTGAGGAGATAAATGGGAAAAAGTGTTTGTTGGCTGACAAAATGCCAAACCGAACAAAAAACTCCCCGTTTACAAAGGTAAGTGTAATAAACAATATCTATCTGAATCTGATCTCTGGAACACCGATATTGCACTCAAAATGATTGCTAAAATGCCAACATTCCTTCAGCTTCAGGTACCGATGCCCTGCCAAGGTGTTTCGCTGTTACAACCCAAAACTACCCCCGACAGCTGCTTTTGGTAGCCAAATGCTGGTTGCATGCAGCACTGGCTGCTAGTCCACCCAGCTCTCTTGAAAACGCAATTGGTCTCCCAGCCCCGCTCCCAATACATGAAATGACATGCTTGAGAAATAGTTGAGTAAACCACCCACAAAAATAGGGTAAATGCAACAACAATCACTCTACCTGATAGGTTATTTAAGACATTTTCGGGCAAATTGAGGCGGGCGAAAAACCATCTTTTCTGGCTGCCAACTGAGGTTATTGGCATTCTTGCTGCTAGAACACGGTCGTCGGTCAGCAACACCTGATTTTGAAACTGATACAGCAACATGAATTGGCAAAACAGGACAAGCGACATTTATTTTGGCAGTGTGAATTGGCAAAAGGGAGAGAGCCATTTCCATGATTTTGCAAAAAATCTGAATTCCGGTGCACCTGATATTCATGAAAAATGTGTCTAGATGAACTGGGGAAACCAAAACACATTTTGTCTGACACCTTAAATTGCCACATGCATTTTTCCTTGCAATGTGGATTTGCTTGCCAAATTAACATACGAAGGGCGGTCAAAAAGTTCCTGGCTTTGCCTGAAACCAACTGTCAGTGTGTGGTTATATTTTGATATCTGAATCCTCATTCTTTCCTAAGGTCTTCACTGAATATTTAGATTGTTTCGAGTCGATTGACTAGTCCGAAGCTGATTTAAGTAGCACCATCTCTTGATTTTTACTTTTTAGTGAAATGGAGAAAATTGAATACCGGTCCGTGATCAAATTCCTGACGCTGGAAGGTGGAAAGCCAATGGAAATCTTTCAACGAATGTTAGCAGTTTATAATGACTCATGTCCTTATTCCACTGTGAAAGTTTGGGCCGCGCATTTTTCTTGTGGGCAAGCGAGTGTCGAGGACGATCCCAGAAGTGGCCGTCCAGAATCGTCAGGTTCCTCTGAAATGACTGCCAAAGTTGAACAACTAGTCATTCAGGATCGGTGGATTTCAGCGAAAGCAATTGCGGCCGCTCTTGCCATCAGTAAGGGATCCGTCATTTCAACCCTAAACAACAACCTCCACATGCACAAGGTGTCTGCTCGTTCGGTCCCTAAAATGTTGACTCAATTGCACAAGCAAAACAGAGCCGAAATGGCCAGCCAACTTCTGGAGTTTGCACGCAGCGATGAGGTCAGCTTCTTTGATCGAATAGTGACACAGGATGAAAGCTGGGTGCATCATTATGATCCTTACACGAAGCAGGAAACAATGCAATGGATAAGGCCCGATGAACCCCAGCATGTCAAATTCAGGGTGCAGCCCTCAGCTGGTAAGGTCAAGCTCTCAGTCTTCTGAGACACAAAGGGAGTCATCATGACAGACTACCTAGAATACGGCAGAACAATGAATGGCCCAATGGGCAATATTACGGGGAGCTGCTGCTGAAATTGAGGGGAAAAATCAAAGAAAAAAGACGAGGAAAGTTGCGACAGGGTGTCTTGATGCTCCAGCTCACAACAAGCCATGCAAGTTAGGTTTTTCAAAAGCCATTCCTGACATTCCTGTGTCAAATTCACTGTCGCATCCTTGAATTGATGTCATGAACGCTGGTGTCGAAAGTGTCATGGTCGGGTTTCTGCGAAATCGCCAAGCATTTGGCCATTGACAAGTGTACCTACCTATTCAAGGGTGGAAGGTCAGTGACGTGGACCTCGCAACGACACAAGTCGAACTCTGTCCACAATTGGTGGCGTTGAATTCTCAGCGGAAGGCTGACATTCATTGTCAATGCCGTGATGATTTTGGCATTCAGCCACATCACTGCATCCTGTCAACTTGGACTGAGATAGATGGAGACGAGAATTGTCATTGGTCACTGCAGTGATGTCCTTGGCATTCAGCCACATCATTGCATCGTATCAAAATCTGATCAAGATAGTTGGAGGTGAGATCAGTATCCTCAGCATCGTCCATTCCCTGTCCCTTGCCCTTCGCGATAGGTCAGCGTTCCCCAGGATTCGCGAAAGCCACGCGGCTTTTCCGTTATGTAGGACGGTGTTTAGGTTGTTAAGGTTTCACAGAATCCCACTGCTATCGTTTCCCTAATTGGAAATTGCTTATGGAGGATCCTCCCAGGTTTGTAAATATCGTTTGTTTGTTGTAAAGTTTATTGAAGTTGCTGGCCTCAACAATATTTAATACAAGAGGTACATGATTATTTTCTCAGCAAGAAAATAGTGAGTTGATTCTTTTTCCCATGAAGTAAATACATGCTCTCCCGGACGGCTTGAGGGTACTGGGTAAAAATCTCAGCTTACATGAGACTCCTTATTCTGAAAAAGGCAAACTTCAAGCTATGATTTCAAAGAAAAGAGCAAACACCAAGAGTTCAACTTTTTAAATCATTGGCCAAAATTGTATTGAATGATTTTCTGCATGATATGCACTTGAAATTCAAAATAAAAAGCTCTTCAACATTTTCATTCGGGAGCGACCCTTCATTCATACATCACACTTACACCCCCCATGTAAAACCATTTTTGATTAAAATTTAAAAATAATTTCAGTGTTGCTCCTCAATGACAAAATAATTTCTGTATGACTAGATGTATGACCAAGTGACAAGACTGACCAACAACTTAACCTGACTACATGACTGACAAGTAATTGCCGGCAAAATAACAACGATGCTATCAGCTGATGAATGACTATATCTAGGCCATGAAAGGTTGCTCAGTCAGGAATAGCGTCTGACCTAGCATTTGTTGCAACAAGGAGTTGCGGAGAGAACAGGGAGATTGTAGATTGACTTGACTGGTTTTAATTGTCTATAGATCCACCGGAACCAGCTCCATTCCCGACGAAGATCAACGACAACTTATGTTTCCGGCAACAGTCAGCACGTAACAGTTCTCCGAACTCGACCAGCGGCGTGCACAGCACCGAAGTATCACCCAATCGACGGAATGACAGAAATAAACTGTGGAATGGCTTTTACTGGCAAAAATGGAGTGATATGGCTTTCGTGGCCAATGTTTGAAACTACTGACTAGTTATCTCACAAATAGGAAACAGGTGGTGTATCTAAATGAGTGTATGTCCGAGTTGGGTGATGTAATTTGTGGGGTTCCACAAGGTAGCATTTTGGGACCTCTTCTTTTTTGGCTTTATGTTAACGATCTACATCGGTGCCTCAATCGCGGTACTTCACCCTTGCTATTTGCGGATGACACCGTGATTTACAGAGGAGGGGCAGACTTGACTCAACTCGATGACCTAAATGAGAATCTGAGATCACTCTATTATTGGCTATGTGCTAATAAACTGTCTTTAAATGTTTCTAAAACAAAGTACGTTGTTTTCACTTTTCAGGGACAGAAGAAAGCAAATTACCTTGGATGCCAGTAAGCTATCAATTAATAAGCAAATGATTGAGTGTGTTTCAACAATAACATATCTGGGATGTTGCCTTGATGAACATTACACTTGGAGACTACATGTTTCAAACCTCCTCAAGAGGATTTTGATGTACGTTGGACTGATGTACAAGTTAAATTTTTTGCCGTCAAATGCCCTACTTATGTATTAATGCTTTTATATATCCTCATCTAACATACTGTTTAGAGTCATGGGGTGCTGCTATAACAGAATCATTTGCTAATTCAATTCTTGTGTTGCAAAAAAATCTTGTGTTGCAAAAAAATCAAAAGAATAATTACCCATTCACCATGTCTAGAGCACACTGCCAAGATTTTTGACACCTTGCAAGTGCGAACCTTCAAATCGCTGGCAGCTTACAAATTGGGTATCGTCATGTACACAGCTTTGAACGTCCGAGGAAGCTCCCAGATCTTCCATAATTGGTTTCTAAGGAATGAGAACACTACACGGGCAGGGACAAACTCTAATCTCTTGCTTCCTTCTGTGAGAACAAATCTTGCCCTTCGAAGTGTACAGTATTCTGGGGTTTCTCTTTGGAACAGACTACCGGGTGCGGTAAGATGTGCAGAAACACGACGTGTTTTTAGTCTAGGGCTGAGCCGGTGCCACTTTTTGGCCGGTTCCGGTGCCGGTACCGGTACCTTGGCGTACCTGCGGTTCCGGTACCAGATGCTGGTTTTAAGAACAGATAATTTTGACATGGAAAGGGGGTAACCTGTCATAAGTGGCAGGAACTGTGTCACACTGCGGAGAGCAAAAAAATTAGCCACATTGGACAAAAAAGCTGCACAGGACCATCCCAGAACTCACAAGCTGGAAAGCACATTTTCCACACCATATTTTAATTCACATCATGTTCCAATTTGTCACTTCACTGGTGGAATTTCGAGTAGATGTGAAGTTGTGATCATGCTAGCTGAACAACAAAGGGGTGTGGGAACGAGTCCCACTGTGAACACATCCCCTGGAGCGGTGTCCAGGCTCCATTGTTCCTCGGTTCCTTCGTAGTTCCTCAGCAGGGAATTAACTTTTTTTTGCAATTTAAGTACCAATCATTTTTTGCCATATTAAGCCACGATTTTGGGCCAAATTCATATTCCCCTCGGAGGATGAAAATATTTGGGGGAAATGTCTCTCTTGTGTTGGTGTGTTGCAAATGCAGCGAGTGGGAAACTGTCCCTGGGTTGCCTCTACTTTTCACATTTGGGGTTTTTTCTTGTTTCACAGAATTCTTGCGGCTTGCCTCAAGACAACAAAGTGCCTCAGCAGCATAGCTACTGATCTCACAGGGTCGCGACGCAGGTGGGCCATTCAAACAAAGGTCCCAGTACCGAATTCAGCACCCAAAAAAAAGAAATAGAATGAATGATTTTAGATGACAGATAAAGTTTGAAGAAGCGGGAGAGAGAAAAAACAATGCAAAGAAGAGCAGTGGGAAAACCTTTCGGCATTGAAATGCAAAAGTGCAATTGAGTCGTTGACTCGTGTCAGGTAACAGACCAAGGTCATCTGTTTTTTGCCGCCTGCCTGGCCAAAATCATGGTTCTGTGATCAATGAGAACGAACACCCAGAGATTCTCTAAACAGTTTTAGAGCACAAAAGTTCACCACAGAGACTAAATTTATGTTTCGGGCAGGGAACTGTGCTGTCCAGCAACTCCTCTCTCTGGGTTGCAATTGTTTTGTTGTGATAATATCAAAATGGACTGAATTTGTCCTCTCCACTCTTTTGACTTCAGAAATTGAGTGGGTGCTGCCAGGAGAGAACCTTCCTTTTTTCTTTTTTTTTTTATCAAGCAACACTATTTTTGAATGCGCATATGCAGCACAATCGAATTTTGCAAACAGAAATTTAAAACAGGAAAAGACAAAATGAAGACATAAGAAAAGCCATTTCCCGTTCGTAAACTCACAAGATGAACTCGCGACGTTTCGGTCCCACGGATGTGGACCCTTATCAAGCGCTGGTATCGCACTAGCGGTAGCGAGTTCATCTTGTGAGTTCATGAACGGGAAACGGCTTTTCTTATGTCTTCATTTTGTGAACATACAGTTCGTGGTGCACGTGCAGAAATTTTAACAGGAAAAGGTATTCCATTTGAACATATGCCAGACCCACGAAAATCACATGTGGCACCATCTTCAGAATATCACGTCATTGCAAGAGACATGTAATTTTCCTGGAGGAGGCGAGGAACTCTTCAAAGAAAAACAACAACTTCAGAGTGAGGCCTTGAAATCAGCGTTTGAGGAGAAAAACATTGGGTGAAAAAGAAACCTGCACTTTGAAGCAACCTTGAAAGAGTCTCACACCAGTTCCCCCACATTCCCCTGCAAAATGCATTTGCAGTCCCAAATGTTGCAAGGCCGAAAATGATTAAAAATACGCAACGAACAACGCCAAAGAACGTAGGAATTAGTCTGAAAGCCAAATTAGGCGAACGTCCTGGCGCATCCAGTCGAGAAGCATCACGTCTGTGCAGGTCACCCCATGTGATCCGAAAATCACATCCTGACGCATCCTGTCGAAAATCTTTGTGCTCAAGAAGTTCAGTTTTTGGTTTCGGTTGCTTCTGTTAAACAATTCTGTGGGGCGAAATGAGCTCAAACAACGAAATTTCGCCAGCATCCTGATGTATCCAATCGAGAAACTTGATGTCAGCGCAAAATATTTGTGTTGCGGAAGCAACATGCGTTGCATTCTGGCGCATCTGGTCGAAAATCTTTGTGCTTTCTGGGAATTCCTTGAAGATTCATTGGCTTCTGCGGAACGACGCTAAGGACCGAAAGGATGATTTGAAAAAAGAAAGTACGCAAATGTCCTGGCGTATCCAATCGAGATGCTTGATGTTTGTGCAAAACATGCCCTCAGCGAATTTCCTGGAGCATCCAGTCGAAAATCTCTGAGCTCTAGGTCGTTCGCGATTCTGGCGGCAGATAGTCCTGGCAGATGCTGAGTCCGTGCGCACCCAGTCTGTGTTGTTTGCGCTCCATCGGAAGTTCGTTTTTTTCATCTGCCTGCTCCACGAGATTTCGAGGGATTTGTCACAGCTTGGCAGTGTAAAATTGCCGCAAATCCATCAAAATATCATACAGTGAAAAACAGCACACTGTTGGTTTTAGCGCTGATCTACCAATTTTGCAAACCATACCTTGACAAATATGGAAGTCTAAGAACACAGACAAGTGGTCCAACCAACCGGTGCCCAACTGAGCAGTGAGTCCACCATTTACAGTTGGACAGAAGTTCATTATTGCTGTAAGGTCGCGTCTTCTGCACTGATGTGATATGAGCAGTTGCATTTGGCTTATACAGGGTAGCCCAAAAGTCTTTGGCCATAGGAAAAATGTAAATTTGCTGTTTTCATCAAATTTTGTGATCTGAAACGTTTTCTTGCTCTTGCCACGGACGTCAAAACTTAATTGGAACAACATGTGCACAATTAGGCATGCCCAAAGTCTTTGGCCATATCAAAAAATGAAATTTTCTGTTTTTATCATATTTTGCGATTTATGACTTTTTCTAGCTCCCACTATGGATGTCACCACTTTATTCAGTGCTAAAATATCCAATGAAAGTCTTGACATCCGCAGTTAGTGCCATAAAAACATTCAGATCACAAAATATGATAAAAACAACAAATTTACGTTTTTCCTATGGCCAAAGACTTTTGGGCTACCCTGTATAACGCATGGGAGAGCCCCAGTGGGAGGGGCTTGTGTAGAGTCTGTGTCAAATGGGCGGTGCTTGTGAATTGCATGCAGTTTTAAGTGCAAGCTCCTCCCACTTGTTCCCCTCAGGTGCATATAAAAGCCAGAGGAAGAATGAGGATGAGGTAAAAACTGCAACAGAAGACTGGCTAGCAGCACAACCAACGGATTTCTACAAAAGTGGCTTCCAAAACATGTTACATCGGTGGGAAAAGTGCGTAGCTGTGGGAGGTGACTTCATAGAGAAGTGTTAACTGGTGACCAATTTCATTCAATGATCGTATACGTATAACCCGAAGTCACTAAAGCCAGGAACTTTTTGACCGCCCTGCGTAAGTAGTGACACAAAATTCCTCAACTAAAGGGATTTTCAGGCAACATAACAATGCAAAACTGCATAAAATGGAAATTACAAGAAAAAATCCCAATGCAACAGACAACGAAGAAAGCGTTTTTCGTTGCTCCTGTAAAATTTCAAAAATGTTGCTCACCCAAAGTGACAATCTTCGGTGGCGATGAATTGAGTGAATTCATCCATAAAAAAAAGTAAATGCATCCTATCATGGTGCTCTTTCTCAATAAGATAAACGTAGTGTTTTCCCCAAAAAAAAAAAACAAAGAGCAGGTATTTTGCCTACCTTACAGCCAAAGCGATAGTTGCCGGTGACTGTGCTTTTGCAGAGTTGGCATTCAAACCGTAATCAGAAAGAGCTTTCTCATTTTCCATTGGCTCAAGCCCTCCCTCGCAGAACAATTGTTGATTTTCTGGACTGATGTTTAGGATACCTGTTTAAATATAAGAAGAAAACAAGCTGCTGCAATGAAACGTTTGCATCAGTGGAGCACAACTGTCATGTTCAACTGACGATTAGTCACTGCAAGCAAATCCTCTCCCCTCCCTGCGCTGAATGAGGACCTGAAACCATCACAACTCAACTTTTGACCAGTTGGTCTGAAGACGGGCCCATGATGGTCTCTCAACATGAGCCAGATTCAACCCAAGTGGAGGGAAAGTGGAAATCGTCACCTGGTAAGTGTGACCTCAAGTTAAACAAGTTTTGAGTGTGACCTCAAGTTAAACAAGTTTTGATTGTGACCTTAAGTTAAACAACAAGTTTTGAGTGTGCACTCAAGTTAAACAACAAGTTTTGTGTGACCTCAAGTTAAACAACAAGTTTTGAGTGTGACCTCAAGTTAAACAACAAGTGTTGAGTGTGACCTCAAGTTAAACAACAATCCCAAGTTTCCGCCCTTCCTTCTACACTTCTCTACAAATGACAATCTCTACTCTCACTCAAAATCTCAATTGAATGAAAAAGAAAAATGGGCGATTTTTCACAAACTCCTTCACCCCAACAATCACGAAGTTGTGTTCTAAATATTGTGGTGTGCCGATCTTCGTTGTCTTTTCCATTTTTTCCAAATCCCCGATTTCCAAGGCTCCTTTCGCTAGATCTCTCTAACTCTGTAGCAAAGAATCCACGACAAAAATTACAATCTTCTTTAGGGTTTAGAACAAACAATTGAGTACAAAATTTCCAGGCTGATGTCATCCCCAATTTTCCAGTCCCACTCGCTTGGTGTGTGAATTGTCAAACAAGGAATCTATAACAAAATAATTATGCCATCTGTTTGTACCCTATTTTCCAGGTCTGGTCCCTTTTCCTGGTGGGTGAACCCCTGTACGAATGCATCTGTGACAAAAACATTCCATCTAACCTTCTACAGTTTTCTTTAGTTCGCTGACAAGCATCGTTTCTTTGGCATCGATGTAAATTGTAAGATTGCGCCTCCTGACTACAAAGAAGACATCCTGGAAAAAAACAAACAATACAAATAGAAGCAGGGAAAGCAGAATTCTTGCAACGCTTTCATTAGGGATGGCATGCAATATTGCTTCTGTGAGAAATTACACTTTTTTTCAATAAGACTCGAATTTCTGAACAAAGAGCAAGGGGAAAAGGTGAAAGAAAATCTTAAAAAATTGGACAAAACAGAAACGCTGCACAAAATGTTAAGAGAAAGTCCTCGTGACAAGTGCGTTGACATAAGCTAAGACAGGCCAGCACAGTTAAGCCGCGACAGAATGGACAGATTTTTGTCGGTAGACTTTTTCAGATCATCTGTCCAAAAGAGTTTGTCACCCCCCAATTATGTGCAAAGGAGAACATTGGAGCAATTATCATTGCCAATTGTTTCCAGTGACAATCTGTTTTGGACAGACGATCTGAAAAAGTCAGCTGGCAAAAATCTGTCCATTCTGACACAGCTTCAGGATTTTGCCAATGTTGCAGAATCAAAATCCACACATCGTTGAGTCATGCTGTGGGCTTACAGTGCCCTTTCATCAACACAAAAATCGAGGTCAAGATGCTCCTGGAACATGAACAAATGCAATTTAAAACATGCTGTGAAAATGCTAAAACTTTTGCTGAGCAATGATAGCAGTTTTAAGAATCTCGTTGTTGGATGAAAACTGATGTCAAAGCACAAAAACCACTCTTTCTGTTTGACTGGAAAAATGCAGTGAAAATGGAAAACAATCATCACTTATACAAGGTGGCCCATAGAGAAGTTAAAATAATGCCCTGTAGAATTTGTTCAAGCTGATAGTTTGTTTATGCCGGCTTCACGTTTCGGACCATTTACTACCATCTGATTTTGTTCCTGGTCAATGATTAGCAAATTCTGTTGACAATTTCCGCGGAGAAATTTCCGAACTTTGAAAAATCATACTGATGTTTTTTGGGCGACCCTGTAGATATCCAATTGAAAAATAAAATTTTAAATTAATTTAATAAATTAAATGAAAAAATAAAAACCAACTCAATTCTGTCTGCTTGATAAATGCAGTGAAAATTCTGATTGAAAATTAAAAACAACCACAACCATCAGTTAATGGAATAATTGTTTTGAATCAACGTGCGATCAGTTATCCCAATTACGCCATTGAAAAATTCTGCAAAAATGTTTGTTGTGTGATTTGTGTGATAGCAGTAAAAAAATAAGGGGGAGGACCCACCCTAGATGACCAAGTTCGGTGTTTTTTAACCATTTTTTATTTCCTGAAATGCCCCCTGAAAGGAATGTCTGTGCAAAATTTTAATGCTGTACTTCATCTGGTTCCCGAAATGTTCAACAAATAAGATAAAACATTCGTGCGAACTTTGCAATAGTCTAACTGGAAGGCCAGAACCTCTTTTGCAACGGTGATAGATGTTTCTGGACCAAAAATGCTCAGCAATTGACTGACAGAGCTCCAATTTAAAAATTTTATTCTGAGGTACAGTTTTTTTCTTTTCATTTTCTTTTTTCATTTTTTTTTTCTTTTCATTTGATGGAAAAGGGTGAAGGAAATAAGAAATCTGGCTCTGTCAGTCAACTCAGCACCCTTTTTCCGATTTTCACCTTTCTAGCCCCTAAAAGCAACAGAATTCAGGGGCGGTTTTTGGGGGGGGGGTGTGACACCCCCCCAATATTTTTGGACAGTCGGCTGTCGGCCAACCAGTCGCACCACGGCCACGCGCAACAGCCGATGCCCTGCCCGTTTTTTTGCAAGTTTTGATTTCCGATACTCGGACGTCTGGACACGTGTGTCAAGTTGGCCGACCTGAGTTTCCGCCAGCGAAATTGACTATATTTGACTGAAAGAATTTTATGCCAACTCATTTTCGCTGGAAATTTCCATTTTCATTCGGTCGGCCAACTTGATGTCAAGTTGGCCGACCGAAGTTCCAGTACTCGGAAACCGTCATCGGTACCGAAAATCCGACTGGCCAGGAGTTTTGTACTGCAAAATACCGCTGAAAGAGAATTCTGTACCAACTCCCGTTTCGCTGAAAAATTTCCATTTTCATAAGGTCGGCCAACTTGACATCAAATTGGCCGACCCACATTCCAGGACTCGGAAACCGTCTTCGGTAACAAAAATCCGACTGGACAGGAATATTGTCCAAATTTTCTACCGCAAAGTACCGCTGAAAAAGAATTTTGTACCCACCAACTCCCGTTTCTCCATTTCGCAGGAAATTTCCATTTTCATTTGGTCGGCCAACTTGACGTCAAGTTGGCCGACCCAGAAGTTCCTGTACCAAAATCGGAAACTGTCATCGGCACCGAAAATTCATTTTCATTTGCGCAATCGACAAAACCCACGTTTTCATTGAGCTTATTGAGTGATTGTTGAGTTTTTTCCACGTCGCATACAATGCATCCTTGTTCTTTAAATTATCAGGAAAGATTCAAAATTTCCAAAAAAAAAAAACCAAAATCCAAAAATCGGGACAGTGGTGCATCAAAACCAATCATGTTTCATTTTAAATATTGTGTTGATGAGAATTAAATGAAATAATTAAAGCGAATTTTTTTCTGTTGTGGGTTTTTTTTAATGAAAATGAAACGAAATGAATCAGTCATCAGTCACTGCTCTACCTTTTCAAATAAAAAAGTGATCAAGTAAAAAGTGACGCCAACGCTTGTTTCAAGGTAAATTTGACTGGCTTATTTCTGGTTGTCTGCTGTCAGCGGGGGCGCCGATCATGGGGGGAGGGTTGGGGGATGCATCCCCCTAACAATGGAAAGGGCTATTTTCTGGGGGATTTTGCCCCTGCCTCATCATCCCCCGTTCTGTCCCCACGATGCCCTCAATTTGCCAATTTTTGTCAATCGGTACTGCGCCAATTTTTGTGTCATGTTTGACCAGTTGGAAGTCGGAATTTGCAATGAAGAAACGCGCTATCATATGCAATATGATTGTTAAATAAAATCATGGATAGATATCAGTCCTATATTAGCAAAGTCAATTCAGTAGGTCAATTCAATCGGGGCGTGCAAATGGTGCTTGCGACAAACACTTTGCAAGTTTTGTTCCAAAATTGCGCATTCTGAGCACCTCTTGAGGTTCCATTTTTCAAAAAATTTTTCCCCTTCGGGGAGGGGGACACCCCCTCCCCGAACCCCACCCCCGGCGTTGCGCTTGGCGCAACGCTTCGTCGGGGAGTCGGAAAATCCCGAAAATCATACGCTTCAGCAGTCGGGAAATCTCTGCTTTACACCCCCCCAAAAAAATATCGCTGAAACCGCCCCTGACAGAATTATGCTATTCGAAAGTCATTTTGGACTGGAAATCAAAATGCTATAAAAACGGGTTTTAGAATGGTAAATGCTTGAGGGAAATGGTGAAAATGCAGTGGTCGATTTTGCATCACATGTTGAAATTTGGTCTTGTGAAGCCATTTCTCAACGGATTGTACTCATTTTCGGACCAAAATGTTCAGAAAACATCAATGACAGGGGGTGTGCAGCATTTAAAAACATGAGAAATTTTCCTTTTTTCACCTTTTCATGGTGCCCCCCCCCCCCCCAAAAAAACAATGCATGGATCCCACGCTACAGAAAAATGCAGTGAAAAGTGTGAAAGTTGAAAAGCAGTTTTATATCCACCTGACTGAAAAAAAATAAAGAAAGATTTAAAGTTGCACTGTTCAACAGAAGTAAAAAAACAATTCACAATTTTGCAACCAATGAAAAACCCATTGCACGGTAGCAGTTGAAACTTATTCTCTCCACCCAACTGAAACATGCAGCAAAAAGTCAAACTTGCATGACAAATAAGCAAAGCAAATTTAATCGGCTCACCATTTTCAAATTCCAATCTCAGGCAATAATCAGAAGGCAACACGTGTTGCTGGCCAAATTCCTTTTTCTTGTCGAAACAACCGTTATGAAGTGCTCGTTCTCATGCAGTTGCACGAAGATATCTGATCTTAAATTGCCACCTAGGGCAGGCCTAAGGAGCAAAAATCCTTAAGTTTAATTTTGACATTTCCGTCATGCTGTTCTCCACCAACAAATCATGATCGTGTTCTCCATCGTCATTCACACTCACAATCAACTTCAACTTAATCGCCAATTCGATGGATAGATTTGTTACAATCAATTTTATTTCTATGCACAATAGCACTCCTTTTCCTTTGTTGCAAAAGGATGCATCTCGTCTGTTGAATTGGTTGAGTTGAAACTGCTTGTGAGTGGCAACGGAGAATATGGCTGTCAGTTTTGAGGAAACGGATTGCTTGAATCTGGAGCGGCGACTCCAGATGATATGACAGCAGATTTTATCTTGTGCCGGGAAATGGCTCATGTTGGCCATAGGAATTTGCATTTACTATGCGTTGCTGTGTCATTTTCGTTATCGCTTCACAATCAGCAACTCTTTGATATACGTACACCAACACGGTCCGCAAAACGTCCCCAAAGTTTCCGTATCCACATGTAGCTGCTGATGATTTTTTGTTTTTTTTTTTTTTTTTGATGATTTGTAGCCAGCCGAAGCTGGCACCAGGGTTAGTTGGTTACGAAGAGCACCGCCCTGGTGGAAGGTGGGAAAAACCGGTCAAAGCGGACCGGAGAAAAAACCCACCTCCTTTTTTTGGCTTGCTGATTGTAAAGTTTAACCAAAATTTCCACCAAAACATGTTCAGTCAGAGTATGCCATTTCCTTTGTTGCGGTTGCTGTGAACTGATACTACTTTTCCATAAAAAATTTCATTGCAGAATTCGTCGGCAACATTACAAAATCTTAAGTGGTTTTGCCGACTTTACCGGAGAGCAATGAAAAAACTAGAATTCAATGTTGTTTTGTGTTCAAATCGGGACCCCGAAAGTGCAGAACTCCCGAACAAAGGTATACAGAGATATAGTTTTTACGTGTATACAGGGTAACCCAAAAGTCTTTAGCCATCATAGGAAAAACGAAAATTTGCTGTTTTTTGTCAAATTTTGTGATCTGAAACCCTTGCTTGCTCTAACCACGGATGTCTAGACTAAATCGGAACAACATGTGCATATTCAGGGATGCCCAAAGTCTTTGGCCACTTCAAAAAATTAAAAGTGATCTAAACCTTTTTCCAGCTCTAACCACATCTCTCTACACTTTTTGGAACAACATGTGCACATTTTGGGATGTCCAAAATCTTTGGCCACAGAAAAAAAATAAATTTGCTGTCTTTGTCATATTATTTTGTTATTAATTTCTGACTTTTTCGAGCTCCCACCACAGATGTCACCACTTTTTCGGGACTAAAATTTCCGATTAAAAGTCTTCACATGTGTGGTTTTCGAGACTAAAATTTCGGATTAAAAGTCTTCACATGCGTGGTTAGAGCTAGAAAAAGATTCAGATCACAAAATATGATAAAAATAGCCAATTTAAATTTTCTCTAAGGCCAAAGACTTTTGGGCTTCCCTGTATATGTCACAGAACACAAACTTGACAAACAATTCTACCTATTTTGCTGAAATACGACATTTCCGTAGTTGCGATTTTGTAATATGTTTCCGACGAATTTCCCTTATCGGACATCTTCAGGCAACTTTTATCCCCACAACACTCCACAGTTGAGTCCACAGATGCACGAAGCACCCGATGCGGTGACACAACTGC
>JASGXE010005089.1:0-26564 GCA_030068105.1 Sinentomon sp. SZTP_YWyxl | reverse complement strand
CTTTCAGTGAAATAACTCATGGGCCTGGTTATTTGTTTTATGGGGATTTAACAATACAAACCAGTCTTGGAAGGTAAGGCTGTGAATTACTGGGGTTGGTTCACCGGTTTCACCAACATCAAGTGGTACCTGTGAAGGGCTTTCGAATGTTTGCTACATGCTTTTCCACTGTTGTGATGGCTGGAAAAAGTAAAGAAGCTCTGTGCTGTCCATGAAACGAGAGCAGGCTGCTGCATTAGCATTTTCTCTTCCATTCGGGAACAGTGCAACAGTTTTGGACACACGACAACAAACTGAGTAAACGAAATGTTCTCATCGCTGGACCTACAGGAACGCAAGTTTTTCTTGTTGCAGCAGGTAGTCTTGCTATCTCGTATCTTGCTCTGCATTTTTCACCACTGTGATGATTGTTCTGCTGCGTGAACTTTTTTATTTTGCCGAATTGGGTATCTTTTTCTGTCCTGAGGTGACAAAGAAAATTGCATTTAAGCACCATTCCAGGGTAAACCAGCATCTGTAACCGCCATCAGCCCCCTCTCATGTGGCAATTGATGAAGGTTGAGAGGGACGGACAGAAACAAAAATGTGGTCTTTGGGGGATTTGATCAGCCACCATTTTGTTTATTTTTCTGTCCTTAGGTGAGAACAATCATCTGTTTGATGTCGAGGAATTTGGCCAATATCTTTCTGATGTATTGGAGAATGTTGAAGGTCGCACGCTTGAATTCCCACCGTGCCAAATTATCCGGGAGCCTATCATCATCGAAAATTATGTCGGTTTGACATCATTCATACACAACACGAATAAACTTGGCTTTTACAAAGTCAGAGGAAAGTTGAGCTTTTGAAGGATAAAGCTTGCCACTTGGCATTTGTGATTTTCCTCACTTAAATTTAATGCTATTTTTCTTGATAGATACTCCTCATCCTTCTCTTCTTTCTTACTCCTCTTCACATTTTTTGCATTTTCTAGAAGAAAAAAAAAACATGAAAAATAACACGGCTCAAAAGAGAGATTCGTTTGAGAAATCGGGTCTGTGAGTTTCATTACTTCTTATGAGTACCTACAGTGATGCCAGTGGCGGTATTCCCCATCACAACTCACCCTCATCTAAACTCAATAGCCCATTCAAGAGGCGGATGCATCTTTTGCAACAATGGGTAAAGGAAAAAGCATTGTGCATAGATTTGAAAGCATTCGCAACACAAATCTGCACATTGAATTGGCTACTGAGTTGAATCTGAGGGTGAGTTGTAATGTGGAATGCGGCTGCATATTATTGCTTTTCTTCTTCTAAAGAGACAACAGTTTTAATCTCAACTTTTGCTTCCTGCAGTATTCTTTCTGCATACGTTGCATTTACTTTGCCAGCTATGTTTTATTACCTGTGTCAGATGTTGTCCATTTAGCAAGCAAAGTTTTTATGTGAAGTTTTCTTTGCAATGGTGCTGTAATGGAAGGTCAACTTTTCTGTGTCGACCCATTTTGGGCAGGGTTCTCATTTAAGTCCACTGCATGCAAATGAAGTGACATGGAGGTTATAAAGTCAAAATTACCCATCTTGACAGCATTCTTTTTTTCTGGATATGTTCCTTTTCATAATGTTTAGTGGAAACTGTGGAATTGAAGTGTGATTTGAAGTTGAAGAAAAAACCCATCAAGTTTATCTATTTTCCGTATATGATGCTCCGCTATATTTCCAGTCTGAGTTTTCTTTTCTTTTTTTTTTTGCAAATCTGTCGGCCTGCGAAATTTGTCAGCTATATCTGTGCTGTGGGGTTTCCGACACCTGCCAATGTGTTTAAATCATGTTTTGCCCCTTTGGGGGAATTCGGGTTTAAATCACATTTTGCCCCTTTGGGGGAATTCGGCACAAGACTTGCGAATGAACATTCCCTCCATAAGTCCCTTGAAATGTTAGGGAATTGACTTCTGAAGACTTCCTTAACTTTTAAGTTTTTAGGTTAGTAGGGACGCTTTATTTTGCATTTTTCTATTTTTGTAGCTGAGGAAATTCCGAAATGACCAAAGCATACCCAGTTTGTGGTATAATTTCCTAGTCATTTTTGCATTACCTATTATTTTTGTAAATTTTTGTATAGTGGAATGATAGCCTTGGAAGGGAAAGCGTAATTCTTCCTTTGGTCAGGAGACATCCAATCCTAGTTTGGCTAACACGAGCTTTTTTTTTTTGTTATTTCTAGCCACAATTATCTTTTAACACATTATTTAGCCACTGGTCTTGTTCGCACCTTGAAAAAGGGACTTCAATGGGTTTGGAAGGAAAGTGAAAAAATGAAATGGTGTGAGACATATGTGCACGTCAAATCGTCAATACTTGATCAGCTTTTCAGATTTCTCTTGCCTCTCTTCTTCCCCAAACAAGCAGCAAATTGTTTTTGATGCCCAGACTACAAAATACAAATCCAGTTGGTCGATCACAAATAAATCCATGATTGTGCCATCCCAACTTCACCTTCCAATACCCATCGATATCAATGAATCACAAAATGATGGCTGACCTCGGGAGTTTATGGTGCGTGAGAGTTGTCGTTTGTGCCGAAGCTCATGTGGAAGATGTCGTGTATTGGATGACTCGTGGGCTGATGGTAAATTGAGGTCGATTGCACGATGAGGATATTGTCTTACCAGTTGGCAATGAAAACAAGTAGTGTCCTCAACAGATATCATGAATGGGATGGGGGCAGTGACAAAGAGAACAAGAGTGATAAAAATGGAGAAACTAGGATGGAGAGAGGAAACGAGATACTTTTTTGACATTATTTTTGCTGCTGAAGCAGTATTTTAAGGGGGTGGAGGTCAGAAAATGAAAATACATGTTTTTGAACTTTATTGTTTGATGTCACCAAACGGTCCTTTTTTATGCTGACTACAATGGTATTGCAATTACTGTGTCTTCATTGGTTGCGGAGCAATCGCAATTCCCATGCGACACATTTTTTTTGCGCAACAGTGTATTTTTCATTTCCTTGGAAAAATCCACAAAATGCACACGGAAGTTAGTTTTTTTTACCCTCTGAAATTGAAGTCTTCAGCCAGACTTTTTTATCCATCAAGATTAAGGAAGCAAATGTGTTATATCCATTCACTGTGTACAACATGGTGTTGCTGTGTACACGATGTTCAAAGAATAATGTTTCTTGTCATTAGAAGACTTATCTTTTTCTTTTGTTATTTGTTGCAGTATGTAATGACATACTTCTTCAGGTGGCTTTTTTTATTGCCATGTTGCTTTCATGAGTTCACTACGATTTATGCTGTTATTGCTCTTGGTGTATATTTTTTGGTGTTTGATTTTAAAATAAATTTATCAAAGCAAAAAAAAATCAATAAGAGTTGTTATTCATTTATGGTTATTCAAAATACGGTAAATCCATGTTTTTTGTTAGTGGCGTTGTGGTCTGGTTCATCATTGGGTATCAGTTGTTTACATGAAATGATCAGTTATTTTTTCTTTTCAGTTTGTTTCCCATTTTTTCCTGTGGAAATTGTTGCAGATCCGATTGAAAGAAACCAACTTGCAAAAAATTGGGAAATTGATTGTCGGGATAAACACAGCAGGTCTATCTGCCCTCACTTTGTTTTCTGCATTCTTGGCATTGTTCTGATGCGTTCAGTTCAGGCATTTAGTTTGGTTGTAATTTACAAAGGAAAGTGAAATTTTTTTTATCCCCAAATAGAAGTGTGGTTTATGGCAGTTTTGTGCCATGGCATGAAAATTGGATCAGTTTTTTGTGAATTATTGGCAAGTTTCAGATCAATACAATGACATTTTGCAGAAGTTACGGCCATCCTAAAACTGGGTCGCATTCAGTCAACTCAAATCTGCAATTTGGACCAATGAGAAAAGGATTCGTTTTGCAGGAACATGGTTCTGTGCAAAAGGATCGAGTTGGTGACAGCACAGAACACCTATTCTCAATGAGTCGGTTTTTTTTTGTCGTGCATGAGTACATGCCATTCTAGTACTCAAGTGGAATGGCATGCATGTACACAGAGTGGAGGCGGAATTAATGTACCCATACATGTGTTTTTCCCATTTAACTGTTGCCTCCGAAACTTTTTTTCTTTCTTTTTATTCTTATGCAGGTGGTGAAAATTGTGGGTGCACGTAAATTGTGTGTGCACGTATAGTGGCGGCGAAATTAATGTACCCATACATGTGTTTTTCCCATTTAACTGTAGCCTCCGAAACTTTTTTCTTTCTTTTTATTCTTATGCAGGCGGTGAAAATTGAAGCGCCAGATTTTTACAAAACGTTCTGGAGGTCTCAGATTTTGACCTCGGTGACAACGAGGGTCCATAATATCTGCAGCATAGAGTTTTTGCCAAAATCTGAACGGCTGCAATTTTTTACATGCATGAGTACATGAATTCCGCCGCCGCTATACCGTCACAATAATGACTCTCCGACAGCTAAAAAGGCCCCTTCATCTGCAAAATTTGTTTGCTTTCATGCTATGTGGGTTGTGCTATTTCAGATGAATGCCGATGTTTTGTCTCGACGTCAGCTGGAGTTCAGAAGGAAATTATCGAGACTTGCACCTCCCCGGTGCATCTTTTCTCCCGGAGAATAGTGTGGTGAATACCCGAAGATAGACCTTATTTTCTGAAACCTGTCGCCGGTAGCCATTTGTGGGGCATGATTCGGCGTCGGTTTGAACGGATTAACGTGGTCTCAGACGAGTTGCTTGATATGTGTAAATGTCAATCATTGCTTTTGCCATCTTTTCCAAGGAGACCTGCAAAAAGTCTGACAGCCCATTCAATGATCCCCCCACATGATCCTACATGGCAGTTGAAAGTGTTAACTGTCGGAGAGTCATTGGCATGTGTGGGACATGTACTCACACAAAAGCAACATTGCAACTGTACCAATGCATCTTTGCAATCTAACATGCACACCGAGTTGATGGACAGGAACAAATTTTCACAATGCACTGGACGCAGTCGCAGAGTTGGAGATTGAATTCCCAGAATGCATCTCACGTGGTCGCAGTGTGGAAAGGGTAAAATAATCACTATCTGAAATGTCTCTGAAAGATTGGCGGTTCTTCTCCAGTGTTGCACATACATTTCTTGTTGTCATTTTCCACCTGTGATGCATAACAGAGGTGGTGTCAGGTGTAGTTGCGCATAAAAACAAGGTGAGCCAAAAAGTCATTTTTACGTTATCTTTAATTCGGTCAATTCCCAAGTTCAGAAAAATCAAATTTTGTGAACGATGTGTTATTCCATTGCCAAAAGGGAAGGAACACAAATATTTACCTTTCTCTGATGTGTGAGGGCACTTCGCTCACAAAAGTTGGTCCATATCGAATCCGGTACCAATCCAGCAAATCGGTAAAATGTAAAATCTTCTTGACCCAACCTGTGTAGCCATCTGGTTAGAAGTTGAGATCTGTTGTATGAGGCTGAAATGTGTTTTCTCGGACCTGTGGCTGAGGAAAAATTGGTGGATGTTAACAGGCAATATTGGTGACATGCTGTTATAACAAGTAGCCATACGAAAACAAAGATACACCAAAAATGGAAAAATTGAAAGGAATTCCAAATAATTTACGAGAATTTTGGAGGAACAAATAAAAACTCCGCTTTCAGGGCATGTTCCGAAGAGGACCAAAATGTGTGTAACATATCCAGCATAAGCAAGATTTCATCCCGAACTGACTCATCGCTGTCTGATCTTTTTGACCACTATCCTGATTCTTTTCTTTGTCAGGAATGCGTTTTCGGCTCTCTTCACTTTGGCGTCTTGCCTTCTCAACTGCACAACTGGATTGATTGACCGGTGAATGGAATGTCGTGCGACAATTTGATTGACGTGGTGTGTTTTTTACAGTCAATCAGGACTGAAAGGAAAAAATCTGGACCGTGATCAAAAAGGTTCAAAGATGATGGTGAGTCGATTTCAAGACATACCACGTCCAAAGAACATGAATGAAGATTCATTCCGAATTTGAAGCCCAATCCTCCAAGATCATTGCTTTCATTCGGTGGGCCTGCAGTGCTGAAATGTCTTGGTCCAAAAAACGTTTGATCACATGCATTTTGATGCTGAGCTCCAAGCAGCAGTGTGGCTGCAGTGCAAGAACTATCTGCTTATTCCACCGGTCTGACGTGACAAGCGTGATGGATACAGGTACTAGATGAAAACAGGTTTCTCATCTACCTGTGCAACCCTTATTGAGCCCTGCTTCTTGTGAATAATCTAAGATCCACCACTTGCTGTCTGGAGGCAAATTAAAAATACACATAACGTTTTTCGATCTTTGCCTCAATCTACATTTTTCATGCTTTTTATGATGGGCCGCTGCACAGCAGTTTTGAATTTGGATGGGAATGCACCGGTATGGACTACGGCTGTGTCAGTTGCCTGTTTTCAGCATACTGGTCAATTGCAGCCAGTTATGAGACATCTAGCCTCATCATTCAGGAAATTGGCGATAGCCAGCAATAGGTATTCAAAATTATTCTTGTTTCAATCGAAATTACGACAGGTGGATAAAATATCATAGGTGAATATTTAACCTCTGAGGGAACACGAGCCTCAAATTTGAATGCACAATTTCTGACACTTTGTATTCAACCTGGGAGACATTGCACTTCTTTATTTGTTCATATTTAATTGTCACAAGGTTACCATTGGAACATGAACAGTTTAGTCGAAGATGATTGACGACGTGAAAAAATGCACTCCACATTTGGGAGTATGCATCTCCAGAGACGAACTATCCCAAGCAGAGACAACTCCAGCTGATGCTTGTGATCTAACCGGCGTTGAATGGGCTCATCAGCAGCTTGCTTCTGCTGGCCCGACTTGTCTTGCCCCGAGTTGTACAATTTCCTCAGTTTCCTTGGAGTTAGAGCGAAGTTCGATTCCAGATTTTGGTTTCAGCCAAGATTTGTTCCAGTCCTGCGGCCCTCAGCATCAGTCTGCACAGCTGAACTATGGGGTAAATGATCCATCCGAAGGATATTTGGAAACCGCTGAAGGAAATTATCCAACGTCAAAAGCAGGCTTCGTTGGTGATGTCTCTCTTTACAGTCAGGATTTGTTTCAAACGGCTGAATTTCATCCACCAGGGAGGAAGCATTTCCCTTCTTACGTTCCACCTGGTGTGAATTTCTCTGGTGATTGTTCACCCTGTTCTGCTCAAGACAAGAGGTTCTGCAGTGATTCATCTAGTTCTGCAGAAGAAAAAGAGGGTCATTCTGCTGGGAATGGAGAATTCTGCAGAAATGTTTTGTCATGTTCTGCGAAAACTACTGGATCAGGAAGGCTCATCTCGGTCAGTGATGCTGCCAATCCTCATCAAAGACCCATCAAACATCGGGCATGTTCAAACATACTGCCTGCAGTTGTCAATTCATGTCCGATAAAGATGACGTTGAAAAAAGTTGGCGACACGTATGACTCTATCCTTAGCTTCCAAGATTCCAGTTGTTTGCAACCCAGGTGGACAAGGTGGAAGTCTGATTTTTCAAAGGTAAAGAGTTTTTCTTAAGTTGATGTAGTTACAGTAGTTTTAGCAAAAATGAAGGGCTTTTGTAGCAAATACTCCATTGGACGAATGCAGAGAAGAAATAGGGGTGTGAAGTTTGTGACATCAGGAGTTCAATTTTCCATTTTTAATATCATCATCATCATCATCGTGGAGTCATATGGACTGATAGCCATTCGGCTGGTGGTCCGACCATTTACCTTGTTGCACACACCTTGGGCTCGCAAGGAGAACTATGCCCCATAATCGTAGCCCATTTCTGCTCTGCATTCAACTGAAACGACTCGGACCAGTTTTACGGCGTATACACGCCAACCCGCAGGATTTCCCGGAGAGAATCATGCTCTGCAGAGCAGTAGACGTGTGACTTGTGAAATGTGGCTTCTCTGTTGTGTAACCTGCCAAGCCACTATCTTGGACTTGGAGCTAGGTGTTCTTTAATGTGCACAGTGTGATGCTGCACACGGGACCTCCTGCTTAACGTCTCATCCGAAGGAGACGAGGGACTTGGCCACTAAGCCCCCTTCCAGCAGCACAAACTGGGGTACAAGGGTGGTCTCCCATCCAAGCATCATCCAGGCCCAACGTTGCATAACTTCGGTGTTCTGATGGGAACCGGTGCAAGCCACGAGGTATGCGCTGCTGGCAAATGCATGTCTTATCGGGTCAAATTTGGTGCAGAAACTTTTTTTCCTAAAAATTGTTTGAAATTATCAAGCAGTTTAAAGACCGTGCACATCTCATGTACATGAAAACAATTAGCAAATTTCTAAAGATCGCAAATCAATTATCATTCAACAACGATATTCTATTATAAATTGTGTTTGATTCCAATCAGTTACGTGAATTCACCACGACATTCAGTGGATTAACTCCTGCTCTTTTGGAACAGTTTAAATCAAAGTGCAAAGTGCTTGGTGATGCAGGGCAGGAGTTCCGAGACATGGGATATTCACATAAAATCGTCTTAAAATTGTTCATAATGAATGGTATTGAGGGCTGCAGAGCATATTGTGAACAAGGATGTTGCTGTGCTTATTCTCTGCCACAGTTTTAAAACACTTAAACGTGTTTTTTTATTTAGTGTATTCAAACTGTAGCAGAGAATAAGCACAGCAAAATCCTTGATCATTGTTCAGATTCTTGCGGAGGGCATTGTAACTGACAGGCTGGTGGTGCTGGTATTATTGTACTGGAGATTACCAGCACCACCAGCCTGTCTATGAAAAAATCGTCTTATTTATAGAAAATAGCATGTCAGGAAAACACTCTTGTCTATGGCACAATTTTGATTGGGAGGTACACTAAATCACTTGCACAATCACACAATCAGAGTTTCAGTTGCAGAATCCGTGCAATTCGTTGCTTTTTTCTGACAAGTGCCAAGTGCTTTTTGACAAGACTGCAAAAAATGTCACTGAAACCTTTACGAAAGTTGCATTAGACTGCCATTTGATACCATTTTGAGAGCAGAGGCACTTGATTTTTCGTTGCAGAGGAAATGCATTTTTTGAAAAATGGGATCAGCGATGTCGATAATTCTTCATTCAGATGAAACATCCAGGGTGAATGTCGCTCATGATGGTCAGTGTCCAATTTTTCCAGTTGTCTCCGAATGAATTCAACATTACCCTGGTGGTGCAGACAGCTTCAGAGATCACTCATGTTTTGAGGGATAAGGTTGACCTCCATGACCAAGGGAAACACTGTTTGTTGGGTAAAAGTGGGTCCAGACAACCAAAGATCAGCTTTGAGCAATTTTTGCTCCAATTCTTACCCAGGTTGTGGCACAACTTTGGCAGTTTTGCATGATTAGAACTAGAGCTGGAAAACTTTGGACGATATGGATCTCGGAAATGATGTCTAAACAACAGCAAGCGAAACAGTTGTATGCGAAAAGAAAGCGACAAATTTTGGAAATTGTCTGAAAATAAAACTCAAAAAAATAAACATAGTATGAAAGGATGAAGGTAATGCTTCGTTGCAAGGTTTTGCATCATCATCACCATCCAATAATTTCATCATCACGGATTTCGATGCTGGGGGCTAGATTTATTTGGACTCCTGAAACATCCTAAAATCTCATGCAACCACACTGGCATGGCATAGATCCATGGCATTCCGTAGAAACCCCACCATAGCGATGCCAGGTGGCTCTCAGATTTGGGGTTCGTGGTCGTCCATGACAGTGCATCATTGCAAGAGAAAAAAAAAAACAGAAAACTGACAATGCCCTGGAGAAGAATGTGTTCGCTTTCGAATAGGTACCTGAGCACATGTGTACTGGATGAATACGAGTACTTGTCGCATCAGCAAAATTAGGTCAGGTGATGGAAGGTGGGATAGGTTTAGATGATAGGATAGGTTTGGGGTGGGTAGAAAGGGTTTGGGGTTTGATTAAGGTCAAGTTAGTTTGGGGTGGGTTTCAAGGGTGGGTTAGGGTTGGAAGGTCAAGTCAGCCTCAATTAAACAAGAAAACCAAGGAGCAACAATGATAAATCATACAGCCCATATATGGTCAGGTACGTATCTAAAGTGTTAACCGAAGAAAGTTTTTCTGGGTGCTCAGCCACTGGCCACACATGATAGCACTGCTACTTTCGACTGTTTTCAGTCAAATGTGCCACCGTGTCCCCCTGAGATGGCTGCAAATTTGCGAGGGTATTGGGGAAGAATGCCTGCAATGATTTTAAGAGGCACATGATATGTTCATCTCGATACCTGGGAATTCAACATTCAACTTATGATAGTTGTTTATCAATCTCTTAAGTGCGCAGTGCCCGATTTGTTGTAAGTAAACTCAACTTTAGGGGTAAACCTCAAATTTAGGGGTAAAGTGGCCATTTTTTGTGAAATATTTTTCAACTGGGAGTTATTCCCACCTCCTCCCTACATATCGTGCCCTTGAAGTGTGTAGAAAGTGCATGAAGTTGTGTGAATCCATCATAAGCATTGCTCGAAACTAAGCAACACTGGTTTCACACCTGAACAAACAACACTTATGATGGTTTCACACCCAGCACATGATTGACCCAAAGGCCAATCATGTGCTGGGTGTGAAACTATCACAAGTGAGCTTGTGATAGAATGTCATGGTATCGTTATGCGACAAGAAACCATTCCTTGTCGGTCACCATTGTAAGTGCTACATGCGGAACTGCATTTTGCATATTTTTCCAGAAATTCCGCGGCCTTAACAAGTCAGCATCTGATCTCGAAAGTCGCATTCAGAGCATTCATCAAAAGATCGATTTGAAACCCAGTTGCCCTTCAGTGATCATAAAATTAAAGACCAAGCTGACAAGCACTCACAAGGAGATATCAAACTTGAGAGACAAGCACAGACAGGTCGATGAAGAGATGTGCCAGTCAGCTGACTCCATACCATTTAAACAACATTTCAGTTCCAGAAACAAGGTGCTTACTATTTTTGTGATAAGCTTTGCACATGTCATTGATTTAGCTCCATTTGTGGATGCTGCGAGCGAGTTGGGATGAGGGGAGTTTCGATTGGAAGTGCTGCATTATCTGTGGAAATTGTTGCATTGTCTGTAGAAATTTCTGTTGAAGATGCCTTCCAATGAAAAAGCATTGGGAAATTTTCTTTCTTTAGGCCATACTGCGTATGCTGACATTTTTCGTAGATCATATGCCTTATCGCCTCCATCACACCATCACTTGGAAGAAGCATGCCCAAAATATACGATGGTCCCATGGAATAGCCACCTTGGATAGGCCTTGCGATTGTGACACTTTGGAGTTTTTCTCATGCAGAAATCTGGGGGAAGGATTTTTAACAAGCACTCGCAGATGCTGGGCCCATGCAACAGAAAAACAGTGTGCAGTGCACACTGTTTTTCTGTTGCATGGGCCCAGCATATGCGAGTGCTTGAAAAAATCCCTCCCTCAGATTTCCGCACAAGAAACTGTCCAAAGTGTCATAATCGTAAGTCCCACCATTCCACGGGACCATACGATTCATAATACCGTACCTGGCTAAATTAAGCAAACCAATGGGTCTTTATCGTTTGGCGAGATGCGGACGGCTGGCGATTGTTTTCGAGAAAACGTGGTGCTTCATATCATTGTCATGGAGCAGGGTGTGCAGGAATGAGACTGCTACTCACCTGTGGTTTACGGAGCAGGTGTTCAAACTGTTCGCCGACCGCAGTGCTCAAGATGCTCCCTCCAATGACGAAGGACACAAACTTCTTCTGCGCTGCGGTGCCTATCCCCATGCAACAGCACCAATTCCACCCGTTCTTCGCTCGTGTAGCGAACCATTGCCACAAGCTGAGTTATCAACCGTCACAACAGCCAACACTCAACACATTGCACCTAGCTCCTCACACATTGCCTTGATCTCGATAATGTCGAACCAACGTTCTCGCGAGCAGACAGGTAGCTGCCTGCAAACGGAAGCAGCGTCCAGAGCATTTAAAAGCATTACCCATTGGTTTGCTTAATTTCGCCGGGTACCGTATATGAGTTTCAATGGAAAAGTATGTCATGGCCTGTGGCTAAAGGCATATTCGGTCAAAACATGACCGAAGTTAATTGTGGAGCAGAATGAATCCATTGTTTCAGTTGCAGTTCGGAATACTGGCCGACATTTCAAAAATGCTGGTCTGAACGGGTTTTCACACACGCTCAAGTTGCAGAAATAGGATAAGAAGATTAGGTTAGGCCAGCTTAGGTAGATGGTTAGGTGAGGTTAGGTTTGGTCAGATTTAGGTTGGCTTTGTTTTAGTGTGTCACAGAGCAAGGGTTCCAACTCGTCCAGTCCAATGTCGGCAGGTATTCCGAACAACTGCTGCCCTTATTCCAAAGCAGACAAATTCTCGTCTGTCTTCCACCTGATTTAGCCGCATTCATGATTGAATGAATGAAACAGAGCTTAATTTTCTATGGATTAGATCATTTTCTTTGGAGAAATACAGATTCGAATTCAGACGTACAGATGCCCATGCTCTGGGGCCCTTCATTTCAATGGAGTTTCATGAATTTGTCGTCGGACTACCAGCCTCTAAACCTTCTTCCGAGTGCACCCCAGTTAATTCACATCCACCTTATTAATGTTTTGCCAATGAAGAGCATTTCTACTTTTTATGGTTGTCTGAATTTCTTTTGCTTGTATTGCAGTTTCACAGAAAATTACTGGAACTTGAACAAGTTGTCGAGAAATTGCTGCGAATCCTGCGCTTTGTTGAAACAAAGGGCAGATGGTCAAAGAAACCTGCATCTGCACCTCCTCCTGATTGGATGTCAGAGTAAGCCAAGCATAGCTTACTGATGCACTTTTGTCGACAATGTTCTTTCATTACATGAATAATTAATGTCTAGGTCTCCAGGCCTTGACTGTTAGAATTTTGGGTTGGAGTGAATCATTGGTGCCAATATGCTGTTTCTTGTGGTGCACTGCATTTGGTGCGTAAAGAATGGTAAACCATTTTTTGGCCTGTAATATCCGTATGTCAATTTGCGCACCCATTTTTCTGTGTGTGTTTGTCTTGCCATGGTGTCTTTCCATGGAGATGGTCAGTGACTGAAAAAGGGAGACACTTGGCTGTGGCAGAGATGGAATTTGAGAAATTTTCCAGCATGATCAAAAATGAGAGCAAAATTATACAAGAGAAGAGAGAAAAAATCAAAATCCGTGCAATTTGCAATTGCAGGAGACTGCAACCATGATGCATGGGAAAATTATGGTTAAAAATCCAAAATGAGGTAAAAGATGGTCCTGTGGGGGTCCAACGCAAGAACTCTTCATGGATTAAACGTATCTGCAACGTATCAGGTTGAACTTTGACAACTTCAGGTTGAGAGCAGTGAAACATCCACCATTGACCTTACTCTTCGCACCGAAACCCGTGACTATGGCCAATAAGTTCACGTGGAGATTTGTGTTTCGAGTGGTGTTTGATCCTTTTGATGGATTCCCGATTGTGGAGTGGAGAGATGAGGACAATGGCGGACAGAAACATTCCTTTCATTGAAGATGTCAGTAGCAAGTGAAATTGTAGGCTGGAAATAAGCTGCATTTTGGTTAGTAAACATCCTTGTTCTCAGTTTTCTTGAATTATTAATAATTTTGACATGTCGTAAAAGCCAAGAAAGCTTCGTCATCTTATTGCATATTTTTCAGGACAAGACACCCAAGAGAAACAAACAAAGAAAATGAGGTCCAGTCCCCGATGAAAAGTGATGCCCCGAAACATGTACCGCCACGCAGGAAGAAATTGCTGGGACAAACCATTGATCTCTTTGACTCGCCACCGGAATGTGATCCCATGCCTACAGCGGTTGGTCGCAACCCAAGTTATATTGCTGCAAAAGAAACCGTACCGAATTCCGTTAATCTGGATTCTTTCATTGAAATCCCGGATGCCCTCTGTGATTCTTTTGATTCTGCTGTTCAGGAAAGTGATGTCTCCAGGAATTCGAGCGACTTCCTGGAATTCCTGAACGGGCACCACATTGTTTTGGAAAACTCCCAGACACCCACTGCCGGTGTAACTTGTCCAAAGATTTGTACACCGCTTCTGGACAGATGGACACAACTGACCACCATCAGTCCACACTTGATCTTGGAGCCAATGTTTTTGATAGTTTTGACAGTGATGAAACATTTTGGATTCCAGATATCCCATCCAGTCCGACCGAGCATTGTTCTGTTCATCATGAACAAATTGGTAACCCAACAGTGTTGCCAACAAATGGTCAAGACTCCGCAATTGTCGGAAACCTGTTGACACATGCTCGGGAGGTATTTCACCCTTTACAACCCGTTTGCAACAATGGAGACAAAACTTTTCACAACAGCCACAGCTGTCTTGCCTTCCGTAATACCAGCACCCCACTTTTGACAAGCATGGTTCAAGGTGGAGCACTTCCTCCTGGAGAGATGGAACTTCCATTTCCATGGGACATGCAAGGTATTGCCGGAGGGGTTGTACCAGCAGTTGGCATTGACCCTGCATGTGACCTCGATTTGAACTCAAGCTTGCAAGACGTTGTAATTGAACCACTGCCACCTTTATCAGCTCCTCAAGATTGCCGTAACTGGTATGAACGCAAACTGGTGTTGCCACAGGAGTCACATCACGCTGAGCATGGATGGAATGTGGACAGAATTTCCAGTTCCAATGTTCAAGAGAAAAATGGTTATGATTTCAACACAACATGTCAAACGATGGTTCCTAATCGAGGTGAGCCGTTCAGCACAAGCATGCCCAGACCATGTTCTAGTCAGATGGAAGCTTTCTCTGAGAGCCAGACCTGCACTGTTGGAAGTGTCAGACCGGTCAATCGAGTGCACAGTGCTGCTAAGAAGTATCCAGATCTAAGAGAACTGGTAGAAGTTGGTTTGTTGGTGCCTGGAAAGAATGTTTTGAGCACAAATGTTAAGGTATGTATGCTTGTGATAACAATGCTTTTTTGTGTTTGATATTTTTCATTGAAAAATACAATCCAGGCTGTTAAGTGTTTACCGTAAGCGGAATAATTATCTCTGCTTGTCAGGCATGCATTTCTAAATGCCATTTTCATTTTTGCTGAAATTCCCAAAACGAAACAAATAACACCTTTCGTCTTTCATCAAAGGGCATTTGGCAACACTGGAAAACTTAATTAATGCTGGTAGGTAATGCTAACTCTGCCACAAAAATTATTTGTTGCAGTGTTAGCACACCGCCTGCCGGCATGAAGAATTGAAATTCCATTTGCAGCTGTCAAAACCATTTTTGATACTGGAAAAGACATATTGAAAGACGCCATCACTTTGGAACATCCTGCTGTAAAAACATGGCTATTTTCCCCATTACCACTCACACCATTCAACTTCAACTCAAATTATAACCAATTCAAAATATGGATACATCATACGCAACAATGGAACAGGAACAGTGCTGTGCACAGAAATTAAACTTTTGCGGCAAAATTATGTCCACAAAATTGGCTACAGAGTTGAAGCTGCGTGTGGGTGGCAATGGGGACTACGACCGACAAGGTGTCCAGAAAGGTCATTGCCAGAGAACATTAGGGTTGCCGAGCATGTTTCCGGATGGTGTAATCAGCATTTTGTTATTTCGTTATTTTACCCATGTGTGCAGATGTTCCAGGGTGTCCAAGAGAGAGGTGACCTCAGCATCTTGTGGAAGTGGAGAGATAGATCCTTGGTTCTAAGTCAGCCGAGGTGTTAAATAAATGAAACCTCCATTGGGCTTTTTTGGCCCAAGAAACACCTAATTGGTTTCTCCCAAAGACAAGACATAGATGTGAGCATATTATGGTTTGTGGGGCACATAGGGAACAAATCGTGAGGTCGACACAACGGCTGCCACTTCCCATGCAGTCTTTGTTCACAGACTTTTCAGGCATCCCGTAGGTATATTCTTTAATAAAGAAAATTGCATTTAAGCACCATTCCAAGGTAAGCCAGCATCTGTAACTGATCAACATTCAAAACTTGAGAGCTCAAGTCCAGCCAGGACGGTTTTAAGTCTTCCGGAAGAACTTTCTCCAATGCAAAAAGGCCAAAAGCCTGGACCTGGCAAAGAAAAGAAAATAAACAAAATGGTGGCTGATCATATTCCCCAAAGACCACATTTTTGTTTCTGTCTGTCCCTCTCAACATTCATCAGTTGCCACATGAGAGGGGGCCGATGGCGGTGGCAAGACAAAACTGCACTCTCTGGGATCGGATCAGCCAAAAATAAAACAGAAAACCCTCTGCAGGGGAACATAAAGAAAATTGCATTTTAGCAGAAAACCTTGCTGAGGGTTTTCTGCTTTTTTTTTTTGTTGATCCGATCCCAGAGGGTGCAGTTTTGTCTTGCCACCGCCATCGGCCCCCTCTCATGGGCAACTGATGAAGGCTGAGAGGGACCGACAGAAACAAAAAAAAATGTTGTCTTTGGGGAATTTGATCAGCCACCATTTTGTTTATTTTTCTTTTGTATATTCTTTGAATGAAGGTATTACGGGGGATGAGATTTTTGATTGCACATCGCTCTCAAATAAATATCCCTCACCATCCTTCGTGTTTTTCAGGGAATCACAGTCTACGGAAGTCTTTTAGAAAATGGGTCAATAATGGCAGTTGGTGGTGAACAGTTTTCAACGCCGATGATTTGGTGCAAGGCACTTGATGGCAGAAGATCCCAGATATCACGTCAAGAATCCTACAAACGGATTTACTACAACGGAAGCCCACTGTCCAAAATGGAATTGTTCATCTGCAGCAGGCCATACGGTGTGGAAGATATGGAAAGCCAGAGAATGGAAAAATGTAACATCGAGACTCCGGAAAGTGATACTGCCATCATGGCGCACTGTAGTCAGAGTTTGGAAACAAGTCAAAATCCAGAACAGTTTGACCTCAAAAAGGTCAAGCAGGTTCTGAAACTTTCAAATGAACATATTTTCCAACCACCAGAACCAAAACACTTTTGGGAAATGGGGAGAGAAGTCTCCAGAATTTTATCCATGGACATAGAAAACTGGTAAAAGTCTGCACAATTTTTAATATTTTTGAATTTGTGATTTTTTTATTGGCTGAGTGTAACGAAGCCCGGACCACAACAGTTTGATTTCTTGTGTGCACCATATCTCAAGTTATAGCAGTTCAATTGCGGTTTTTTAAAGAGGGTGGGAAAGGATACTCACATGGGACAAAAACTTCCCATGTTGAAGGTGTTGCGAAGAATAATCTATAATCTGCATGGTACGAAGGTCGGAAAATGAGTTTTGCAAGTTGGCCCCAAAAATTGAAAAGGAAATTTACGTTGGGTATTCTACCAAAAGTCAAGAAATGCATTCTTTCGGAACATTCTTGCAATTTTTCAGCCATCTCATTTGAGTTTCAGGAAAAATATGGTCTTACGAAAGGAGTTACTTTTGTCATCTGAATTGGCTGATTTTGCAAAGTTTTTGACCCAAAGAAATTGCATCCCTGCCATCGCTCTTTCGAATTTTCGGAAAAGATCAAAAGTGGTGCGGTGTCTGCTCACATGTACCTTCAGGATGGATGCCAGGAACAACCTTTTAATCCTGCAAGGCATCCTCAATTTCTTCACTTTATGTGATGATGGTCTCCGTCAATGACTGTGGTCCTTGAAATGTGAGAGCCACGTGGACTCATTTTGGTGGGGTTTGAGAAGACGCCCGTCATGTGTGTCCCAATTTGGTCCAGTCATGTGATTGCATGATGTTTAGGAAGGATGTCAACTAACTCCACCCCAACTACAATCGAAATCCATGTCGAAATTGCCCATATTTTGTGGGAGTTGATGAGGAAAAACCGTTTGGTGATGCGCATCTTCCTTCATTCAAACTGCGTCAATTCCTTGCAAGAGTTTATCCATCAGCAAAATTTAGTTTCATCACATTTGTTTATTCTCTGCTGATAATTTTGAATAGCCACAGTTGAATAATTTCACGTTTTCTTTGCGCACAAACTTGTTTATTTACCTTTCTGCTCAATAATGTTTTGACAGTTTGCCTGAGACACCATTTCATCCAAAGTTTCCGGAGTCTTCTGTTATCAAGGTGGATTGCTGAAACTGTGCTCCAGAATATGCACTTATTGGAGGCAAAATCGCCAGGAGGAGCGCTCTCACTGTGTGCAACCACTTTCTTACACCATCGATATTTTGTTCCGTTCGTGGCTGGTATTTTCACTCCATGATTAGGGTTGTCTTTGAAACACCCTGTACCACTTTGGGATTGTTCAAACCACCAACCGGTAGCTGCAAACAGGGGTCACTGATCCCTGTGAACAACTACTAAAGTGGCCTGAATTTTAGTGGCGCATTCTTGGGGAGACATCTGAATGAACAATTGTAAATTGTCGACCCTTTTTCAGAACAACAGTGCTTTTTCGTCAGAGTAAAAATCGGAACATTTTTAAATGCCTGTATCTAAGTATTACACTGGCTGATTTAGATTCCCTTTGGAACATTAGTCAAACAGGGTTGGCATTACAAGTGGCCAAAAAATCACTTAAATCGGCTGACCGCCAGCCAAGCTCTGGCCAAACTTGCAAAACTCATTACCGACCCACGTATTTCTTGGGGAAAACTGGGCAAATTAAATCAAGGGCAGGGTATGAAACTGGAAGCTGCGGATGTCACACTTTGCAGCCCAAATTCGGTGAGCCTCGTGGACATTTCCATGCCCCAAGAGTGGAGTAATTTTATTTGTACCCAAAAGATTGAAGTCTTTTAAATCTCTTGGAGATGGGGAGAAATTATCCAAAAAAATTGGAGACCTCCACGCCAGTTGCTCCCCGGTGTTCCCCTCGTCAATGCCTTCTGAAACGGGATATTGCCTAGAGAAAACCCTAAAAGATCTCCACACATGTTCCCGCACCCCCTGAAAGAGGTAAGAAATAATTTCAAACCTCGAGACCTTCAATACCTAACGTGTTCTCTGGCATTTCCAGAGTTCATGCCTGACAAACTCTGGAAACGACCCCGGAAAAATGAGAACAGTTGACCTCAGAAAGAATGCCACCACACATGTTTTCCACTTGAGCACCCTCCGAAAATGATGATGGTTCAAAAGACATATGGCAATCCCAATCGATAAAATTTTCCCTGGATATTTCAGACACCAGTCATGGATAGAAATGGTTTGAAAATTGCAACCTGTTGAGTGTTTAGTTGTGTTTCCTTTCCGAAAATATCCAGAATTGAAAAACTCCAAAAAATTTCGGACCACCCAGTCCGCTGTCCGATTTTTTAACGAAGATCTATCCCATGTTCGATTGGGTGGAAGGGCATGATGCAAGTACATGAACGTTCGATAACATTTCCAAATACATGTGTGTGGAGTGGGCTTCGTTTGCGAATGTGATTGCAGTTCTTTTTCGTTGTTTCAACAAAGAGAAAACCCAAACCGTTTCAACAAAGAAAACCCAAACCTGACAACCTGTCTGCCCCAGGGATCCCAGCCGTCCTATAAAGTCCTATATTGTCCTATATTTTTAGACTTGTCCTATAATGTCCTATATTTCAAGAAAACTGTCCTATATGTCCTATATTTTCTCGTAATTTTGCCCTTTTCAGCAATTTTACTCCCTACAATGTCCAATATTTCAAGGCAACTGTCCTATATTTTCTAGTAATTTTGCTTTTTTCAGAATTTTACTCTCTACAATCTCCAATATTTCAAGGAAACTCCCATATTTTCTAGTATTCAAGGATACTGTCCTATATTTTCTCGTATTTTTGCCATTTTCAACTATTTTACAACCATATTTTCCAATAATTTTGACTTTTTCAGAAATTTTACTCCCTGCAATGTCCAGTATTTCTGGGAAACTTCCCTATATTTTCTAGTGTTTTGGCTTGTCAGCAATTTTGTTCCAGGTTAGATTTACATCTTTTTGTGGTGTTGAAATTTTTAAATGCCTAAAAAAACGTATTTTTGGAAGAGAATGAAGGCTCTTCTGGCAAATTCAGAACCAGTATTTCCTGTCCACTTGAAGTGACCAACAAACACATGGTTTTGAATTTGTTCTTGGCATATGATACCTACCGATTTTCGGTTAAAAAAACTTATTCATGTATGAGCACCCAGCATTTTGGCTAAACATTCCAAAATCTACGATGGGATAGGTGTACAATTCAACTTTTGCAGTTGTTCTCAGATGTAGTGCTTGTGTAAAATTTGAACTCCCAAACTTTCAAATAAATTGGAAAAAATACAGTGCATCCCCTTTTACAGGTGCATCCCCAGTTTTGAATTTTATTTGGGCAGTTGCTGGCTGCCTTTCGAATACATTGCCAACTCTGATTTGTCCTATTAAGTAATAAAAACTTTTGGTTTTCCTCACAAAATTATTAGCATGTAGTGCTGGTACTGGTGGCGTACCGGTGGTGGTCCCCATGGTAGATAAATTAAGTGATGTAAAGGTGCTTTAATGTCCTTTTTTGTTTTTTTGTTTTTCGTCCTATAAATACTAGGTACCTATATATTTTTGGGAAATGCTGCGAGGCCTGCATTTTGACATTTCAGATTGTTAAACTGTGAATTTAATTAAATAATAATTCAATTGTTTGAAGTGTGTCATTCTGGAAAAGATTTATCAGATAGAATCCATAACGCATGCTGTCCGCATGGTCTTTATTGGCAAGAGTATTGGAACAGATTTTTTCAGACATTACTTTTTTCCAAAAAAAATTTCCAAGAAAATTGTTTGTACGTAAAACATGAAAAAAATACATGATGCAAAAAATTTAGAAAAGCAAACATATTTTAAAGGACCATTTAAGGATAAAATTGCAATGAATTTCATGTGGCTTTTTTTAGAAAACAAGCGACAGACTTCACTACTTAGTATTTTTTATTTTTATTATTTTTTTTATTTTTCACTATACAAAGAATTTCGTTGGTGGGACATACACATGTGTTATTTTCTGTAGCGCAAGTGCGAAACAGATTTAAAAATGAGTT
The DNA here is from genome assembly GCA_030068105.1 of Sinentomon sp. SZTP_YWyxl. Taxonomy (NCBI): domain Eukaryota; kingdom Metazoa; phylum Arthropoda; class Protura; order Sinentomata; family Sinentomidae; genus Sinentomon; species Sinentomon sp. SZTP_YWyxl. Next base: position 5,579 of record JASGXE010005089.1, on the reverse strand, counting down.
TTTAAATACCTAATTGGGGTCGGTTCTGCAACACAAAATGCATTTTTGCTGATGGAATGATTTCTATTCAATGATATATGATTTCTATAATTTCCATTCCAGCAATGATGAGCAAAAGCAGCTTTTTGGGACTTATTCGAAAAATAATATGTTTAAGGGGGCAGGGGTCAAAATACCAACTTCGATGTTTATGGACCGATTTGGTTCAAATTTGGCACACACTTGGGCATCATGGTTGGCAGTTTATAAACAAAATTTTAAATTAATGTAACCAATCTCAAGTGGTTCCCAAGTTATTCACAAATAACTGGTCAAAAGAGTGCAAAATTTTCTCGCATGCTGTGGGAAAAACGCAAGACATTTTGTGATCTGGTTTTCACCACAGTTGCCCAAAAAGAATGTACTTCTTGACTGATGAAGCCAGTTTTTCAACATTTGACTTGAAAAGTCGATAAAAACACTCGGAAACAGCAGTTATGTAACTAGCGAGCATGTAAAATGAGAAGCACATGCAGCAAGTTAGATTTTGAACCAAAAATGCATTTGACTTCAGTAAAAAAACACACTTTTTTCATCCGGTGTGCCAAATTTTACCTCTTCTTTTCTCATTTTACAAGTAATGCAAAAAAGCAAGCAGAAATGGTTGAGAAAAAGCAAGTGCGAAAAAAGTGTTGCGCGGGAATCGAGATAGTTCTTCAACAAATAAATCTACACAAATGGCAATTATATCAATGGAATCGGCATGAAACGCACTATTTGGTGGTGCCTATGTAAACAAAGACCAAAAATTAAGTTTTTTCCATTTTCTGACCCCCGCCCCCCTTAATGTGTGTGCTGAATATCAGTTCTGGTGCAATTTGCAAATTAATATGAAGATAGATGGGATAGGGCTCAAATCTTTATTTCATTTTTCCAATTTTGGCCAGAAATTGTTTAGAAGTGTCCTATAAATGTCCTATTATCTTGCACCCAAATTGTCCTATAATGTCCTATAAAATGGGAAAATATGTCCTATATGTCCTATTATATTTTTCTAAAAGTGGCTGGGATCCCTGCTGCCCTCACCACCTGCTCATTGGAACTGTGACCGAATATTCAACACATGTGCAAAGCAGTTGACAATGGATGATTTGCTGATGATCTCCGAAAGCAAGTTAACGGAAAAATATGAAATGTGCAGAGTAATTCAGTGCCAATGATGTTTGACCAGTTTTGGAGTCATTCGTCAGTCAGAACATTAATGTGCCAAGGTCATAGAATCGAGCAGCAGAACCTTTTGAGGATCATGTTGCGGTTCACAATGCGGTGGACTGGAACGCCACAACACTTATGGCTGTTCAACATGAGGTTGGCCAAAAAGACTTATGAAATATGTAAAAGCAAATCAACACATTTCCCATGAAGATTTTGCATGTGGCAAATTTCTACCGTACGGTCGCTCAGCCTCGCTGCAACTGTACGCGGTTCTGGTACATATTTTTGATGTTGACATTAAAATTACTTTAAACTTTTCTGCCATTCAAATTCTTCTGGGTCAAAATCCCAGAGCGAAAATTGGTGCACAATCAATTTATGATTGTGAACTTTTGCCAGAGTAGAAAACAATTTGTTCACACCAAACAAATCCAAATTTCCAGATTGAATAAGAGTTTATTAAAAAGTTAAAAGTTTAAGAAATTAATGTACTTGTTTCAAATGTACAGTAAGGAATGTAAGCATGCATGCATTCATTAGAAGACAGACAAGCTAACTCAGATGATCATTCATGAAAATAAACTGTGGAGAGAATAATTAGTTAGAAACGAATCTAGCCTCAAATGCTTCTCCCTACGTCACTGTTGTAAGGCTCAGGGCACGTCCACTCATTCAGTCAGACAAGCAAACTTTTTCCGACATGAAGCATGAATCCTTCCTTGCCAAAAAGCAAAAGTCCACACAAATCCAAACTTATCCAGTGACAAATTTTGACCCAACCATCAACGGTGATGATATCATGGAGTTACAGCTTTAAAATATGGGAGGTAGAAGCAAACATTTTCAAAAAATGTTTTATTTTGCCCTTGTTTTGGAGAACCTCGTGGGAAAACATTGGGGCAGTATGATTGCATTTTGGATTGGACCCTCAAATGGCAACAAATTTTGTGGATATTGGGGTGATCATGTCTGGAAAATGGGCGGCCGTCTTCCCCATTGCTACTCACCCTCAAGTTCAACTCAATAACCAGTTCAATAGATAGATTTGTGTTGCAAAAATTTAATTTCTATGCACAAGGCTAGTTCTTTTTCCATTGTTGCGAAAAAAGAATCCGTCTGTTGAATTGGCTATCGAGTTCAACTTGAGGGCGTGTTGCAAAGGGGAATACGGCCGGGGGAGTCAGAGCCATTTTGCCTCTGAATGTTTTAGTTTAACTATATGGTGTGAAGTTGTCAGCCAGATCATACCAGCAACTTTTGTCTTCATCAGCTTCACTGTTACACCCTCACACAGACACATCTCGTCCACCTTTTTGTGAGTGAAATATATCTCATTATCCACTTCCACCCATCCGATGATCAGTCAGTGGGAGGCCATGTGAAACAAACTTAAAAACTTGACGTAAGCACATGATTCTTTGCACACATCAATTTGTTTTTACTTGTGTTGTTTGAGTTTCTGCAAACGAAAAAATGAGCTGTGCGATGACATTAGGCACACCCCTCTCGGCACCATAATGGGAGTTTTGAAGGCCCGTATATGGGAAATGGGTGATCAGATGACATTGTCAGTCAAAAGTTCCATCCACAAATGAACATTCCTCCAGAGTGAGTGTGCTCACGAAGTATGACCCCAAAAACAAGTTCTGTGGAAATTTCCATGGTTTCCAAATAATCTAAATTCAGGGATTTGAAGCATTCTAACAATGAATGTGGCAGCAAGTTTTTGGCATCACGGAATGGTGCTTGAGTTAGGCTGTAATCCATAATTAGCAATAACTGTTGTGACTTGGTTAGTGCAAGAAAATATGCGAATGAATCATAACTTCATGCGACTGGACAGACATTCACAATCATTTTGAAGACTGCAACTCTTTTATACATTTACACATGAACATCTACCATGAAATTACCATCAAAATGCTCCGCAAAGTACGAGTATGTGCTGTTCTCATCCACATTTTACTTTGCAACTTTTTTAAAGAATCCAAACACCTCATTCTTGGCCTAAGGTCAAAATGCAAATAAGCCTGTCGCACAATTCAAGCTCATGAAATTCTGAAAGCAAATGGAGTCTTTCAAAAGTCAGTTGTTGACAACCCCAGATGAGTGCATTGCAGTTTTGAGGCAATTGCGGGAGCTTGGAGGTGGCGCTTTTTTCATTTCGATTGCGATGTGGCACACAACGATGTGAGAAGTGCAGAAATTAGCAGAGGTTGTCAACTCACATTTGAAACGCCCCGTATATCAATGGGCCCAGGTACTTAGTTCTGTGTTTAAAGTGCATTTGTAGGTGCTCCTAGTCTGCTGCTGTCCTGACTTCAAGAATAAGTGATGACTGGTAAGCGGTAAAGTACAGATATGATTATGATTCGACCATCCAACAGTCATGGTGAACATTTAGTACTTTGACTCAAGCGCCAAGTCATGGCAATGTTCGGATACCAATCTTATTTTGAAGTTCGAAAAGCAAGACTTAAAACTCCAGTTGTCCTAAATGCAGACCTTTTAGGTGCAAATAGGAATTTCTGGCAGCTCGTATCATTATGAATTTGAAACACTGAGCCGCTGTGTCTTTAAATCAATCTTAATAATTCTGAATCTCTCCCCATGAAATACGAGAATGGCAGGGTGATTCAAAAAGCCAAACATGGAGTGGTCAAGAATGAAGTCAATGTTTTGTGGATGTTGGAACAACCCAGAAGCAATGGACCTTTCACCGTGAACCAGGCCCAATGGCTCTCAGAAAGCTAAAACAGAAATTAATCCAAATAAATGACATCGTAAATCTTGTCGTCATCAGCTTGATGCCAAGAAACCCTTGGTTCCATCAGGTCCCTTCGGCTGGCGTACGACATTTTGTCCCTGCGACTTTGAGATATCAAGTTTTGATTGAAAGCCTATCACCCTGAAAAAATAATTTTGAAATAAACATTCCAAATCATCTGTAACCACCCTCAGTCTCCTGGAATTAGGTTACTTCAGATAAATGGTGTTGGTGCGTCATCGCCTTTGGACCAGGCCATTTTTACCTTGTCACCAACCAAGTACCGCCTAGTTCAGTTAGTCCAAATTCTATCCAGGGGACTAAATCTCCGTATTGATGTCTGTTTGGCCCTATTCTCTCACGACTTTGATGCTGAATGTTAGCTTGATTCAGGTATATCTGATCAATCATGCAGTGGTATAAAATTTTCTGGATGGAATGCAAGATGTAAAAGCCTCCCCAGAGAGGCAAATCTACCTTTACGGAAAGGCCAACAAACAAAGTCAAATTTTCTGCACCACAAATTTCTTAAAATCGTTTCCATCTGATATCTACAAATTTTGGAAATACTCGTTAACTCGTTGAAATCTGGGAAAACTCAAGCAGCACTTCCATTAAAAAGCGAGTTAGGTCAGGCAATTCACAATCATCTTGAAAAGGCAAACATCCTCAATCATACCGCATAATTCAGCATAATTCGTCAGTGAAAAGGAAAAACAGTGTATGAGATAAAACCTGACTCTTGACACTTTGGAAGAAATTTACATAAAAAAGTTTTTTTAATGTGAATTCCTTGGTGAATCCTGTTCTGTTCTGAATCAGTACAATCTGATGATGTTAGCAGTGCATCATCAGGTGGCCATTACGAGTCCAGGTCCTCATTGATGGGTGGCTTTTTGAAAGTTCTGTTTCATCAGAATTGGACGAGGAAGTCCTGTGATATAGCATTTTGAAGTGTGGGATTCATTTTCTCTTTTATTCCACAAAACAGTCGGAATTTACTTGGCTCAGACATGGCTTCTTGCAAAAAAGGTGTGCACCTTCAGAAACACCCCAGTTCTGGGTTCATTCTGCCTTGTGCTATACCTCGTCCTGCTTTCAACACCTTAGGTACGAATATGTAGGTCTCCCATCGGTAACTTACACCTTCGCTTCATCATCAGACTCTGATGATCTACGAGTTCCCATGATTCTCAGTCTTGCCTCAGCATATTCCTTCTCTCTCTGAAAGAAAATATTTAGCACTATTTTCAGACAAGGTGTAATTGTATGTAGCAAGTGGATGATATTCTTGCATTTTGCTAAAACTGCAATAACGAAATACCTACTGGGCATTTCAACTGTCAGTTGATAACCCCGGCTAATTGAGGTTATGTAATCTTCACTTGCCTTACCATTTCTGCACTTTTCACATCCAATAATTGATTGTGTGGTCACACCACAAGCATTGCACACGAAATAAAAGAAGCACGACACCCTAGGTCCCACAATTGCCTCAAAACAGCAATGTACTCATCTAGGGTTGTCGACCAACTTTTGAAAGATCTGTATAAGCATTAATTTAACCTGGAAGCAAGTACCTAGGAGGAACCTATCATTTTGATTGATGCCAAAAGTA
>JASGXE010005088.1:0-24176 GCA_030068105.1 Sinentomon sp. SZTP_YWyxl | reverse complement strand
TCCAGAACAGATCGTCACACCAGAACAGATTTGCAGTGGCAACAATTGGCAATGGTCAATTCTCCAATGTTCTCCTTTGCACATTGTTGTGTGTGACAATCTGTTTTGGACAGACGATCTGAAAAAGTCTGATGCAAAAAATCTGTCCATTCTGACGCGGCTTAAGTTGTTCATGTGGAATGAATTTGTTGCATGATCTGGAGCAAAAAATTCCAACGATTTGTGTTTTTGTTGGAAGTGGTCACACTCCGCTGTGTTGGTTGTGTTTCAACGACCAGTGCTGCAACAGTGTTCTATTTCGGTTTGCGCTGTATGAATCGTATTCATTGCGATTCATACATTCATCGCAAGATCGTATTCATTGCGTTCTTCAAGAGAAGCATTCATTGCGAGGGAGAGAAGCATTTACCATGTTGCATGGAATTTCACCAATTGTTTTGTCACGCGCTTTGAATTTCGTCATTTTGTTGCCTTCCTGTTGTTTTGCACCTCATACAACTCGATTTGGATTTGCGCGTTCACTTTGGTCATGTCGCGAATTTCAACTTCACTCGGATCCTGGGCAAAGCTTCAAAAATGTAATATTGACCAGCAAATGGCACACGCGTTGGATGACTTCCCGTTTTAACCCGCTGCTGATTCTGCATGTTGTTGTCCGTCCAGTCATCGATTATGATCCAGATCCACGTCCTCATTACGAAATTTTTTGTTTTTTCTGCATGATTTTATTTTTTCTTCAGGTCAAGCAAAGAAATCTCGATCGAAAAGATCATTTTCTCAACTGCAGACCAGTTAGGTTATTCGGTCAGAATGACCAGGCAGATGCTCTCGAAATGCTACGACATTCTTCAAGATCAAGATTTCGTCCAGCAACTCATTGAAATCAACAACGAAATCGTCCAGTTATCATGCTTGAACTAAAAAATTTCCACAGAATCCCACAACACCCAGAGTTGTGGGATTCTACACTTTTTGCGGATGCTTGAATTTGAGGTGTCCAGATATTCAACTTTTATGCTTTTGTTATGATACTTTGTGGCTTTTCTAGGGTTCCTCGACTTTTTTCGCTGTTGGGATAAGTACTTTGCTTTGTTTGCCATTTTTTCGCCACGGATGTGCCTTTTTGTTCGCAAGCCAAAGTTTTAAACCAAACCTGTCGTATGAAAAATTCTTGATCGATTGAAAACTGCCCATTTTGGAAAGTACACCCACCAAACCCTCTCACGAAGACCCAAGGGGGCCTGTAAGAGTCATCGTACGGAACTGGAATGAGTTCAATTTTACTTTTTTTCGCTTTCGAAATTTTTTCGATAAGTTACACTTCCGCACACCATTCCAAACGTACCTTTTACTTACCTGTTTTTTCAAGAAACAAGCCTAAAATATTTCAGGTTTTTTAGCTTTGATATGTGCCTAATTCCCTTCCGGAGGGGCAGATTTGCAACATTTAGCTTCGATTAGGTACTCTTATCGGTCTTCCCACCGCCAGAAATCTTCAACAGTTCGGCTCCAGTGATTGTGCCAAATCGTCGAATGACTGCACAAATGAGGTCGAGTGCATTTTTGTTTTTTCCATGTGACGTCGGGTTCCTTTTCTTTATCAAGGTTAAGCCTACGCGAAAAACAAATGATGCCAAACAAACGGAAAAGGGACCGCCTTTTCGCGCAGGTCGGAAAATTTAAATGTTTTATGATTATTTGGGGCAAACATTTTTCCGCAGTTGTGCACATTTGCGAGCACTTTTCCCGTCCATTGATGGATCATACGTCGTCCTATTAGGGAGTTTGAAAAATAGGTCGTATCGTACGGCTTTCATCATCATCGTGGAGTCATATGGACTGATAGCCATTCGGCTGGTGGTCCGACCTTTTACCTTGTTGCACACACCTTGGGCTCGCAAGGAGAACTATGCCCCATAATCGTAGCCCAATTCTGCTCTGCATTCAACTGAAACGACTCGGACCAGTTTTCCGGCGTATACACGCCAACCCGCAGGTTTCCCGGAGAGAGTCATGCTCTGCAGAGCAGTGATGTGCGACTTGTGAGATGTGGCTTCTCTGTTGTGTAACCTGCCAAGCCACTGTCTTGGACTTGGAGCTAGGTGTTCTTTAACGTGCGCAGTGTGATACTGTACACGGGACCTCCTTCTTAAAGTCCCATCCGAAGGACTAAGAGACTGGCCACTAAGTCTCTCTTTCCGACCTCATTTACTGTGCCTGGCCCAGGGAGGATGCACCATTTGTGCCACAGTAAATTTCGTGCCCCGACGGGGAATCGAACTCGGTCCACCTGGGTGGGAGTCCAATGCGCTAACCACTGCGCCACGAGGTTCGGACATTCGAGCACGAGGTTCGGCTTTAAGTTTTCGGCTTTAAGTTTTCGGCACAGCACGAGGTTCGGCTTTAAGTTTTCAATTATTTTTGTTGTAATTTGCGGCTTTATTGGTCGAGTTTTTGCTTTTCTTTTAGCATCAGCGTTTTTGCTTTACCATAACTTTTTGTCAAGGTTGCTTTTACTGGCATAGCTTTGGTCTATCTTCACATATTTTTTTTTGTTTCTGTTGTGACGAAACTCGTCGTCGTTCACGCCAATTCGAAACATGCAAAGCATATTTTGTTCTTATTTTTTTAGCCAAGTGCGACTGATCATTTTGGTACTTACACGCAGACGCAAAGCATATTTTGTTTTTGTTTTAGCCAAGTCAGATTGATCATTTTAGATACATTTAAGATCAGATAAAATTACCAGACGCAATGAAGATTGCTGAAGCTAAAGTTTTCCACAAGTGATTTTGCATGTTTTAATTTCTTCTAGTTTAAAATTATAGGCATCGAAGTTCTTTTTAGCTGAAGGTGACCGCTGTTCGGTCATCTAGTCGTTCTTGTTTATAAATCTTGTTTTATTTTCTGCCGAAATTTTCACTTTGGTTTTTTGCGAATACTGAATGCGAATAGCCCACAGATATTGAGGGAGTTAGTTAGGTGCCTGGCGTCCTGCATGCATTGGTTGTTTCAAATTCCGCGACACCACCTACCGAGTGAAATTCTGTTCTGTTGCACATCCGGGAAGTGCAGTCAACTTCCAAGATGGTACCTTCGAAGTTGACTACACTTTGGAAAACTAGTGTGACGCCTGCGTGACCTGTGGGTACAACAGTCGCAGAAATGCTGTGTTCAGCCAACAAAGAACTGAAGAATTCACTGTAGTCCGGGATCGGTCCGGGACTCATGAAACACTGCGATCCTGTCACAAAATGCAATTTTACAATTGCTGAAATTCACAAACAACTGCTACGGATAACTTGTGGTTTTCTAAATAGGTACAGGCTTTTCACTTAACATTTTGCCAACCATAATGGACAACCTTCCGATGGCTTTATCCGTTGATGCGAAACTGTGCGAGTTTGGTTTCAGCCAAAGAATGGCCAGCATTTGAAATTTTTGGCTGAGAATTTTTCAACGATCAACACCGATGAAAAAAATCACATCAGAAGCTACGCAAAACGACGTGAAGTGTCGCCGAATTGGTAGCATGATCGAAAACAAATTCGAACAGTCTAGCAATAAAAGACACCCGTCTGACCAGACCCAGAGACAGTCCCGTCAACCGGGACTGTTAGAGGAACTTCACCAAGAACTCCGTCTCACTGGATGCGAATTCGTCAACGTGACATCTCGGGTCAAAATATATATTTTTTAAATCGTCGAATGCACATGTCAGCGCACCTGAAACACATGTCAGCGCACCTGAAAAGCACTTTTACCATGTTTCTAATCCAGCGATTAAATGTTGAATTTTATTTCGCTTTTGACTTTTTTGCAAATATACATGAATCTGGCACCAGTTCTGTGGTTTTCTTTCAATTCCAGGCTCTTTCTCCAAATCTGTACGATAATTTTGGGGTATCTTAATGGTTTTTTAAATGTCATAATGGTTCTGTCATCTGTCCTTGGATTGGGCTCACATGTCGCTGAAAACGTTCCAGGGCACATGCAGAAAAAATTGTCAAGCAACGAGAACAATGATAGTTTGGGGCAATGGGTTCTCATTGAAATTGACATTTTTTATCTCGGACTCAAATGTGTATGTATGGCCAGTCACATCAATTGCCAACACTGATAACTGCGAATGGGCCCCCTGGGAATGTTTTCGGACCGACTGGTCCACATGGCAATCGATAGGATGGGCTTTTCGCGGCCTTCGACATAAGGCACCAAACAGACAGCCCCGACTTTTTCCTGGTGGCACCAGTGCTTCTGCCGACAAATACGAAGGCTGTCCAGAAAGTAGGTGCACTTTTCCCTGCTCCGCAACGAAACCTTGAAGGATTTTGATGTTCATAGTATGGAAAGAAAGCTCGATTCTTCACCTTTTCAGCATGCTTTGAGCGGATTTGCTCAGGTCTCTCGAACTCTGATGATAGCATATGAAGCAGAGGTCACCTTTGTGCACTGGTCCAAATGAGGCACTTGTGCAGGCCATCACAATAAAGTTTACCGTTTCAAACTTCCTCAAAACTTGGGTCACAGGCATGGGAAGTTTACAGGCACTTGCATACTGTTAAATAGGACAATTCTCTAGCAAAATGTCGATTCACGACCAAATGGGGCATTTTAACGAAAGATTGAAGACTGTGTTCGAGCAAGAGCAATCTCGACGCCAAATGCCAACCATCAGCAATGATCATGTTCAATTTTTGCAAGATTTCAAAGATCAGGATCACCAAATGACCATGAATGATCTTGCCGGATCTTCTGGGATATTTTGGCCAACAGACGGACACATTATTCCTGGATACAATTTCACACTTCACTTTTGTAAAGCAAATTTTGCCGATGTGTTCTGATTTTCAAATTGCAGCCAAATTTGGAGATTTTGCTTGGGATGATGGATTCCGTCGAATCCAGGGAGTGGTGTCAATGCTTTTTGGTCAGAATGTGCTTCCACACCATCCCAGTGGTACTCACTTTGCTTCCAGTGACTTTTTCGATTTCCCCGACTGGAGGATTTTTTGACGGGAAGGAAATAGAGAGGATAAAATGTGCTAAAATGTCACTATTCCAGTATACCAAATGGGGCCCTGAAAAATGGAATGCTGACAAGATACCACATCACATACAACGATAACAGAAGTGTCGCAGAATGCGCGAAGGGTGCATTAATAAGGGACTTGGGACATCTTGTCCAAAAATTCTTTTTATTTTTTTGTAGAAGAAAAAGTGCACCGAATTCTTGGACAGCCCTCGTAGAACAAATAAAAAAAAAAACAAATTTCAACAAGGCCGACAGCATTGGTGAAAATGCTAAACAAAAACCGGACAACTGTGGGATAGGAACAAATACGCTACCCGCCAAAATGTTTGCACTCACAGGGAGTTGATTTCTCAATCAGTCTCATTTGGAATCAGTGGAAACATGCTCGCAAAACGTCATGTCATTCGTGTAACGCGTGAAACTGCACCAAACCATGTTGAATTACTGTGGTCCCTGTAAAAGCACACAATGCAATTTGGATGCGAAAAGTGCGGAAATAGCAACGGAAGAAATTATTGCATAACTGAAATTAGAAAGGGGTTCTCAACAGACTTTTGTAATGCCTGCATGTAAGTGTTGCCAAACTTGATGGTAACTTGGTCAACAAACTTCCCATGAGAAATGCAGTTAACCTACAGTAACGCAACAAAAAAAAAACAGCAGCAAGTAGTCAACATAGAACCTTTATTTTCTAAAGCTCCATGCTAAAGTTTCATGTTTATTCAGCAAGTTTCATCTAGTTTAATGGTTTAATATTAAAATAGCCTTCTTGGGTAATACCGATCTTGCATGCCTCTTTTCACCAGTAGGAAAAATACATACAGCACTTAACAAATGCTAAGCCACTTGTGTACATAATCCGAATGCAGAAGCAAAAGTCATGACTTTTTTGAAGAATAAGAACGAATGCAAGGTGCACATGAGTGAGCAGTGTTTTTCGCTGTGAAATACATCATTCAAGTAATTCAACCAATATCAGGAAGAAATTATTAACAGAACAGGAAATCAACATTGTTCCAAAATACTCCGTTTGAAATACAGATCAGAAACTCCGTTTGAGCGCCCACTGATTGAGTGGTCATTCTTGCAACTAGCAGAACCAGCCTGGTGAATGATTCAAATTCTTTTTTTTTTCACTTTTCTCAATGGTCCACCCCGCTGCTTGGCTGAGTTTTGTTGGGACCCCGGCACCCTTTTCATTCAGGATTTTTCTCCTTGTTATTGCGGGCAAATCTTTTGCCGGTTGCTTCGTGAAATGTTCTCCTTGCGCTTGCCTTGAAGCGAGGCATGAAAAACAAGTAGGTAGATCAAACATGATCAAGGTCGCGATTTCCGCTTATTTTTTTTCTTTGCTTGTTTCAAGAATGTCTACAGCCTTAAAGAGGCATGAAAAACAAGTCGACGGACGAAGCATTATCAAGGAAGCGAGAGAAAAAGAACTGGCTTGAAAACACAAGAGGCGAAAAAATATGGAAGACGAAATTCAGCACACCGCTTTATGGCAGCAAGATTGCGAATCCTGCACAAAACTTCACGATACGAACCCTATACGAGTAGAACCCAAAAATAATTTCACGATCACCCAATGTCTCATTATCACAAGAAAGTGCTGTTTTCAAAGCTGGTATTTAGTTTTTTATCAGAGCGAATATCATTCGCTGAAGAAAGTGCAAATAGCTGCCCCACTTCAGCAGTTTGGCCGGCTGAAACGATTACAGTGAAGCTTAAAAAGTGTAACATCTTTCGAAACAGCGCTGCATTCCTCCGCAAAACTCTACAGGTTTACGTATCTACACACGCGTTACAAAACGAAAAAAAAAACAAATGCACAACATATCATCGGCCTTCCTGGATCCCCCTCAAGCGAATAAAAGTATCACAAAATAGCCATCAGTCAATAGTCATCTCAACTGGTTTTCTTCGGGGTGTGTGCTTTCGAAAAATAACCAAATACAAAGATGGCGATGTTCGAATTTTAACGAAAACCCGTTCCGCACAAATGAAAGGTTTCCATTGTTGCCCTGAAGTCAGACAAAAGGGCTTGCCCATGCTGCATGATTTCTTTTATCTAAGAATCACATTGATGCAGAAAAAATAACATTTTTTGTAAATGAGCAAAAAACACTGCATGATAACCAACGTTTTCGGTGCCACAATTCAATCTCCACTTCATGGGACACCCCAACTGAAATTGCGGCTCTGCTGCAAAAACGAGACATCAAAAAGGACAAAGATAAATGCATCCAATTCAGGGGGTCAAGCCAAAATCTTCCATGGGTTACTCCGGAATATTCGACAAGAAACGGACAGCAAATGATGATTGATTGAAACGGACCAAATAAAAACACCCATACGACAGCAACAAGCAAAAAACAAAACAAAAAATATCAGCAAAAATATTGTCAAATAGTTTGCTTTTGAACTGCACAAATGGCAAAATAGTGCGCCAAAAAAGAAAAATAAACGGTCCAGGCAGTTTGCGGATGCATTGTATGTTCCTGTCTAGGCCACAATAAGTTTGGCCAAAACAGATTTTTTTTTTGGTTTCTTATCTCGATTCTTGTCTCCCTGCGGCTTTCAGCACCGCCAGATTCCTTGCCTTCCGCTTTTCTTCCATTGACAACAATGCCCGTGTATGGCGCTGATATTCGCAAATCGTGACCTGCATATGTCGACAAAATAGTCAGGCGCTCAAATTATTTAAAAAGATGCACCCCTATCAAACAATCGGCGCTGCAATTGGTGCAATGGAGAAAATCGGTGGTTGCATATGTCGCGAAATAGGCAGGCGCACATGAAAGATTTGAAAAAATGCACCCTTATCAAACAATCGGCGCTGCAATTGGTGCAATTCAGAAAATCGGTGGTTGCATATGTCGCGAAATGGTCAGGCGCAATTGGCGCAATGCAAAATCGGTGGTTGCATGTGCAGCGAAATAGTCAGGCACACGTGAAAGATTTGAAAAGATGCACCCCTGCGAAACAATCGGCGCTACAATTGGTGCAATGCAGAAAATCGGTGGTTACATATGTCGCGAAATGGTCAGGCGCACATGAAAGATTTGAAAAGATGCACCCCTGCGAAACAATCGGCGCTGCAATTGGTGCAATGCAGAAAATCGGTGGTTGCATATGTCGCGAAATGGTCAGGCGCACATGAAAGATTTGAAAAGATGCACCCCTGCGAAACAATCGGCGCTGCAATTGGTGCAATGCAGAAAATCGGTGGTTGCATATGTCGCGAATTTGTAAGGCCCTCAAATAATTGGAAAAGTTGCACCCCAATCAAACAATCGGCGCTGCAATTGGTGCAATGCAGAAAATCGGTGGCTGTATATGTCGCGAAAAAGTCAGGCGCACAGAGAAATTTGAAAAGATGCACCCCTATCAAACAATCGGCGCTGCAATTGGTGCAATTCAGAAAATCGGTGGTTGCATATGTCGCGAAAAAGTCAGGCGCACAGAAAAATTTGAAAAGATGCACCCCTATCAAAAAATCGGCGCTGCAATTGGTGCAATTCAGAAAAGCGGTGGTTGCATATGTCGCGAAAAAGTCAGGCGCACAGAAAAATTTGAAAAGATGCAACCCTATCAAAAAATCGGCGCTGCAATTGGTGAAATGCAGAAAATCGGTGGTTGCATATGTCGCGAAAAAGTCAGGCGCACAGAAAAATTTGAAAAGATGCACCCCTATCAAACAATCGGCGCTGCAATTGGTGCAATTCAGAAAATCGGTGGTTGCATATGTCGCGAAAAAGTCAGGCGCGCAGAGAAATTTGAAATGATGCACCCCTGTCAAACAATCGGCGCTGCAATTGGTGCAATGCAGAAAATCGCTGGTTGCATGTGTCGCGTAAAAGTCAGGCGCACAGAAAAATGTGAAAAGATGCACCCATCAAACAATCGGCGCTGCAATTGGTGCAATGCAGAAAATCGGTGGTTGCATATGTCGCGAAAAAGTCAGGTGCACAGAAAAATTTGAAAAGATGCACCCCTGCGAAACAATCGGCGCTGCAATTGGTGCCATGCAGAAAATCGGTGGTTGCATATGTCGCGAAATGGTCAGGCGCATATGAAAGATTTGAAAAGATGCACCCCTGCGAAACAATCGGCGCTGCAATTGGTGCAATGCAGAAAATCGGTGGTTGCATGTGTCGCGTAAAAGTCAGGCGCACAGAAAAATGTGAAAAGATGCACCCATCAAACAATCGGCGCTGCAATTGGTGCAATGCAGAAAATCGGTGGTTGCATATGTCGCGAAAAAGTCAGGTGCACAGAAAAATTTGAAAAGATGCACCCCTGCGAAACAATCGGCGCTGCAATTGGTGCAATGCAGAAAATCGGTGGTTGCATATGTCGCGAAATGGTCAGGCGCACATGAAAGATTTGAAAAGATGCACCCCTGCGAAACAATCGGCGCTGCAATTGGTGCAATGCAGAATATCGGTGGTTGCATATGTCGCGAATTTGTAAGGCGCTCAAATAATTGGAAAAGATGCACCCCTGTCAAACAGTGCGCTGCAATTGGTGCAGTGCAAAAAATCGCGAGTTGCTTGTCGCCATTTCCTCGGGGCAAACGGGGCTGCGAAGATTTGTGATGCAGTCATTCATGCGTTTCTTGCCAGGTTAACGAGAAGATTGGTTGAAAATAGCCTCCGCTGAGCGATTATCTTTGCTATTTCTACGTAAACACATGTACCTACAGGGGCAAATACATTGTTTTATTGTCAACGTTTTAATTGTCTCTTATGCCAGAATACTGTCCCATGTCGCCCCTGCGGTTGACAATTATTGTTTGCAATTCCGCCGTTTTCGGAATTTGCCCCGACATTTTTGGGGAGCGATTAATTCATTCCCATTCCAGAATTCACAGCAAAAACGGCTAGAAAGAATGGACGAGGCGACAGTTCCGGAAGAAGTGTTTCACATGTTCGTTTCATACCGAGGCTTCAGTGGTTTCACCACGCTCGAATCGGTTGTTCGCTTTCTGCAAAGAAAAAGAAAGAGAGAAAAGAGGCTCATCATCAATGCTGAAAAGAAAGAAAACGGAACAGAGAAAAGCAGCAGTTCAACCTGCCAAACCTAATGGAAGCTTCCGAAAACAAAGATTCAACGAAGTTCAGAGTTTTCAGCAGTCCCCACTGAACTCGCGTGTGTCTTTTAATGCGAGACTTCGCATTCAGTTATAGGAAAGCATTTCCCCACTTTGTTGTGCAGTTAAATGAGCGAATGAAGAAAACAATAACGTGAGATGGGCTGTTATGGTGGCAATTTATTGATTCGCGCAGTCTCGCATTAAAAGACACACCCAAATAGTTGTCCACTGTTTGTGGACTGGGATTTTTCTTGGAAACTACAACTATGAGATGGGCCCATCGCATAAAGATACCCAAACCTGACCTCACGCAGACAAACCACGAGTTGTGGTGGTGTAAAATGTTGTGGAAATGCACTCCAATGGATGTCCATGTGGAAAGCACGACCTCTGTTGGTCAAAGGTTCCAATCGGTCCTGGATTGTCCTGGTCTGGAAAGTCCTGTGCGATCTGTTTGTGCCACGAATTGACGGGACTTTTCCATGGCAAAAAGTGGATCATTTTGCCTTTATGATGGACGACGCTTTCCAATGGCAAATTGGCATTCATCCTGGCAATTATGTGCTCCGCCTCAGAATCTGTCGAATCAAGCGGCCCCACCGAGAGAGCAGATCGCTACAACCAGTGGCTGCGGATGCCCTGCCCAGTTCTCAGCCAGAACAGCATGATGTGAATGAACTGCGCCCAGTGATCGCCATTGAGGCAAACAAAAGAGCAAAATTGAATTCGTGCGAAGAATGGGCACTAATGCACTTTTAATAACGGCCTGGGCCCGTCCGTAATGGATATGGCGGGTCACCAATCAATCAAAACCGCAAGGAGAAAAAAAAGAAAAGGAAAAAAAAACAATGCGAATACATATGGATCAGCAAAGCATTATGGTCCAACTATTTACCGCAAAAATGGGCTGGGTATTAGCAGAAAGTTTTCAACAAGCCAAGCCATAAAAGCAAACAAAAACAAAAACAAAAAACACAAAGAAAGCTGCAAGAGCATGCAACTGCACTACAAACAAGAAACACTCAGCTCGTCCAACAAAAATCCCGGCTCTTGCCAGTGCCTCCTGCCCTTGCCGATTGCGAAATTGGTTTTCTGGCCAAATTGGGAGCAGCAACGGCATGAAAACAAAAGCCACACCCAAAACAACGGTGATCGCGAAAAAGGGTGGGAGGAAGCCGCAAATGGATGGCGCGTCTGCGAACGGAAACGAAAGATTTTGACAGCCTTGTTTTGACACTTCAGCAACTGATGGGTTTGACGGCAAACAACACATGGGGAACACTTCCGAACATGTGGATTCGGCAATTCCACGAACGTATGGCATTCCATATTCGTTCGTAATTAAAGCTGACCAAACCTGACTGACCTCTCCACACCTGCTGCACCCACCAACCAACCACATATCTTTTTTCTGGCAAAGGGCGGAGAGTAAGGTCAGGTTTTCCGTGAAATTGCCGAATACACATGTAGTCAGGGATTCCGAAGTGTTTCCCAATTCATATTCTGAAAGTTGTGAACTTCTGGCAAACCCAGTCATGGATGAGGTGAAAAAAGTTCCCACGATTGGCGAATAAAAAACAAATTGCGTCCTTGAACGCGAAAATGAATCACGCAGGTGGCGGCATCACCATTTCAGGAGAGTTGTGTGCTCCCAGCGTCAAGTGTGTGTGGGAACAGTAATGATTGGTTTTGCTTCTCGGAAAGAGCAGCCAAAACCGCGAAACCGAAAGGTGATTCATGAAATAAAACGGCCGTGCAGATAATGAGAGGTTTAGAAACACGAGGCATGCTCATCCGGCCGAACGCAGAAACCAGTTTAGAGAGTGACCACTGCGCTGACCATTGACCACCATTGACAACAAGTGAACAGGTTCGCGATTCAAAGAAATTGGTCACTTGTCCAATCGCTTCAATGGGCTGGATCTGGCGCCAGCAGGTCAATTGACCGTCACATATCGCTTGAAACCTGCGCGTTCCTTGAAGATTTGCCGACTCCACCCACCCCTGCAGTGTTCGTTTTTGCGACAGGGACAGACTGCAATTGCCCGCCTCCAGCACAAAATTGTTGTTCGCGAATGGAATGGAGATCTCAGTCGAAATCAATTCCCGCCAAATGACGGGAAAGAACCAAATAAGTAATCCAGTCAAATCCCTCGAAAGAATACCCACATTTTTCATTTTCAACTCGGAGTTCCAACCAGTTGTTGTCCCTCCCCGCCAAATGGTACCAGTGAAATCAACGCGAAGACCAATTCCGTCTAAATAACAAACAATAAAAAACAAGAAAAATAAAATAAAAAAATAAAATAAATCAAAATAAAATAAAATAAAAAAGAACAAGTGGCTTGGAAAAAACTATCGGATCCATGATCCAGTGATGCTGCAAGCCAGTTCAAGAAGTTGCGCGCTGTGTTAGGCGCATGTCCCATGCAGTTTTTTCTCAAGACATGGGTGAGGCACCAATTGCAGGCAATGAAAACGTAGTAAGTCAATCAATGATCCAATTCAGGCAGCGGCAACTGTGCCTGAAGGTGAAGGTCAAATCCATAAGGGGATCAAGATGGAGTGTTTTAACTGACAAGTTTCTCGGCGTCATTACTTTCAAGAAAACCATTTCCGTTCCAGCAATGCGACCAGTCCAAAACTGGCAAGGACTGCGTTGGTTTGCCATTTGTAGCGCACTCTGTAGAAAGTCAACAAAGGATACCGTTACGTAAATTGATGAAGCAGGCTGGTTGAGTTGAGCGACAGAACGCAAACAAAAAACGCGGCGACCTTGAACAAAGATATTTTTTATTATTAAATCCCGTGATGTGTCCGTGATGATTTTGAAATTCGGTGCGAATTTTCAACATCAAAAACGACAGTGAGTGCAAAATGAATAGAGGTGTCGCGACTGAGACACGATGAAAAAGCGATGCAGAAGAAAAGGTTTCCCGCCCATCATGCCCCTGCAAAGACGCTTCACTTTCAGTTCCCCTTTTTTCTTCGTCCCATGCTCTCCGGTCCATTTCTTCTCTTCTGACGCTTGTTCACGCAGAATTCCACCTTTCGGAATGTGACCAAAAAGGTGAGCGTTTTTTCGCAGGTGCATGAGTCCAGGATCGCATCCATGCACAATTTATCCAGCCATGGCTACCGCAGACATGCACAGCAATCGCACAAAACCGTGGCCTCCGAGAGAACGTTCTCTCGGAGGCCTCTCGGAGGCCTCTCGGAGGAGAACGTTCTCTCGGTTCTCTCGGAGGCTACGATAAAACACGATAACGTCGTTCAATTTCTCAATCAGGGCACTGCCCAGCCTGATAATGGGGCCTTCTTTTTTGAGCTCAAGGCTGAACTTTCTGGACATTGGATAAGATAAGCAGCATTATTAGCAGTGTTAAGTTCCATCGCGTACAACTAACGCGAGGACAGGTTCGAGTTAGAAATCTCTTCGCTCAAAAATGAATCGTCAGCGGCATTATTTGTGCGAGTGTCAGTGATCTAATCTCACCTGTTGCTCGATGGCATCAATGCAATTTGGTCTCTTATAATTCTGGAGCGTGAGCTGAACTGAGAACTAAAAATAAACAATTATTTTTAGGATGCCAAACGAGAAAGAAAACTAGAATTCCAAACAATCTCACGAAGCTCGTGTGCACCGAATGGCGGATCTGTAGGCAATAAACATGCCGGCAAGTGCCAATGGAAGCCACCCATCCTCATTTCCACGAGGCACCGGCCGTTTGGGGATTTACAATTTACATATCCGTTGGCATTCGTGAAATACACCTTTTCAAAGATAGGTTCATTGATTTCTAAGCAAGCGCAGGTCACTGTGCAGGTCACTTCGCAAGCGCAGGTCACTGTGCACATCAGTCACACAAAAATAAACATCACTGCAGGGCAGCTACCAAACAAGAACACAAACCAACTATCCGCTTAAATGACAATAATGGCTCTCATATGATCCAATGCAGGTACTTGTATTAAGGGAGTAATTATTGTTTCTGAGACTGTACAATAAAAAACGAGTTTTCTCGGGAAGCGCAGGGGGGGTACAACAGTCTTAGCTGACGGCGGATTTTCCCTTTCGCATGCCTGAGAGGATCGGATAATAAAGTGGAAGAACCTAAATAGGGAAGGAGCAATTAACGGAAGGCTGGAAACAGGTTGACGATTGGATTTGCTTACTTTCTTCCTGAATCATGCCGATGACGGTGATGAGAGGAAGAAGGATCCAGGTGATCTCGCGGAATGTCGGCCAAGGCAGGTAGGCGACGTGGTTTTGTCCGATTGACCCTACTGATTCCAGAGTCCCCACTGATGCGGGTCGGATTGGAGGAGGCTGGAAGGGCCAGGCTGGGTAGAGAGGTAGAATATGCCCTTCCACGCAGGGAACCCATCGACTGGTTCGTCCTCTGACGAAATTCAGTTTCGAAATCTCTTGCTTGTCCTGTGGAAAGAAATTGTTGAAACACATGTAAGTAAGTAAGTAAGTAAGTAAGTAATGTCCTTTATTTCAATAATATCCAAACAACACAAACAAGAAAAAATTTCGAAGGAAGGCCGGGATAAATCCGATAAATGGCCCCCCTTTTTTGAAGAATCAAGAATCAAACTAGGCAATTTTGACAAGACAAAATGTGGTCAGAGCAACAAAAGCCAACAACAGAAATGTCAAATGGAATAAACACAAATTATGTACAAATTCACCTTCAGCTTATTGAGAATGGAAATGCCTGAACTGGTAAACAAATGCAGATTTAGACCTTGACATTCTAATCTGCATAGGTAAGGAATTCCACAAACTTCCACCTGCAAATTGTAAACCTTTTAGACCGTAATTCGTTTTTACCACTGGAAGCAAGAATTCTTTATTGCAGGCAGCCCTAGTGTTTCCTGAATTCAATATGAAGTGTTTCCCAAAGATTAATTCATCCAGTTCTGATTTTAAGAGATTAAACATAAAAATTCCTACTCTGAATGTCAGAAGATCCCCAATCCTCATAAGATTTAAACGTTCAAACAACAAAGCTGTATGATCTCGAAAACCAGATTTTGTGATTATGCGGACAACCTTTTTTGGATTTTTAAAATTGATGACATATCACCACCAGTGAGATAGCAACCCCATGACTCGCAACAATAAATCAAATGTGGATAGACGAAAGCATAATAATACAATTTCAGAACATCCTCTGGAAAAAATTTCAACTTGTACATTATTCCAGTGAACATAGAAGCCTTTTTCATCACATGATTTATGTGGACTTTCCAGGTAAAAAATTCATCAAACCAGCAACCTAAATACCTAATCTCAGACACTCGACTAACTGGTACACCATTTACTGGGTACCTACTATGTTTCCCACAAAAGCAGGAAGTACTTTCCGTCTATCTCGGAATATCGTATAGCAGGTCTTAAACACATTCAGCGATAATTTGTTAGCACTTAGCCACTCATATAATGACTGAATCTCCATATTAAGGCTGTCAACAAGTTTTCCTGCATCCTCCCCCATTTATAAATCACTGTGTCATCGGCAAAGATAATTGAAGAAATGTCTGAGCTCAAAACACTGGGCAGATCATTTATATACACTAAAAACAATAAAGGTCCAAGGATACTGCCCTGTGGAACACCACAGGTGATATCCCGAAGATCCGATTTTGAAGACCCAATGCAAACCATTTGCTTGCGACCACTTAAATAGCTTGATAAAAGCTTGAAACTCAACCCTCTAAATCCATATCTCTCTAACTTTCTCAGCAAAATGTCATGACTCACCGTATCAAAAGCCTTCATAAGGTCTAGAAATACACCAACCCCAACCAGACTTTTATCAAGGGTGTTGGAGATCAAACTTGTTAACTTAGCTACAGCTAAAGCTGTAGACTTCCCCTTTTGAAAACCAAATTGATTAGAGACAAGTAAATTATGCTTATTAATAAAACTTAACATCCTGTTGAAGATCAAACGTTCAAAATCTTGCTTAAAGCCGGTAACATTGAAATAGGCCGATAGTTACTAAAAATACCCCGATCCCCACCCTTAAATAATGGTTTCACTTTTGCAACTTTTAGAGAGTCTGGAAAATCACCATCCCAGAACATCAAACATGTAGCATAACATAATGGCTTCACCAAATATTTTGCAGAATTTTTTAGAATGGCACTACTAATTTCATCCGGACCCGTAGACGTTTTCGGTGTGAGCCCATTAATAACTGCATTAACTTCACCCTCTGAAGGTGGATGAAGGAAGCAGGAGCTCATGTTGAAAGGGATCAAAGCGACAGGGTCTAACATGGAATCCTGAATATTTTCTGCCACCATTTTCCCCACATTCACAAAATATTCATTAAAACTATTTGCAGCTTCCAAATCAGTCTTAACCCGATTTGAATTGCTCTCATCCCTCAACTGAATGTCAATCTGAGATTTGTGGCTCTTATTTAAAGCACTCTTTATCACTGTCCACTTCTTCTTACCATCCATACCACAATCACGAAGTTGCTGACAGTAATATGCAGCTTTAGCATCTGAAATTACAGATTTTAAGACCGATCTGTAAGTATTATAGCGCATAGCAAAGTCATCTCTCAGTGGATTCCTTTTTTTCAATCGAAATAGTTTATCTTTCACTTTAATTGACTTTAGAATCGATTTTGTGATATAAGGCTGATGGTTAAAGAGATATTTATTCCTTCCACTCCTTAAATGGGTATGCATTTTTACGACATCATTAACAGTAGACGATAACAAATTAACACATTCAGAAGCATTAACACAATTAAACAATCCAATAGCATACCAATCAATTCTCTGTATGTCCAGTGCAATAGCATTATAATCACGCTGAACGTAAGAATGTGTCTTGGCCGCAACTTTGTTGCCAACATGGTTTCCAATGAAACCAGCCACAGGAAAGTGATCAGAAAGATCATGTTCCAGAACAAATGTCGAGATTGAGCTTAGGTCATTAGTGAAGATATGATCAATAATAGCCTGTGAATGATCAGTGACCCTGGTTGGCTTATCAATGCACATCCTAAATCCATTTCCTGTCACACTATTTATATACATTTGACACTGTGGAGCATTTTCCAAATGAAAATTTATATCACCACAAAAATAACCCATTCTGCCTTCCATGCTGATGATTTGTAATGCCTTGTCTAAGGCATCACAGAAATCAGCACAATTTGAAGCAACTGGCGAACGATACAGCACTCCAATTATACAACCTGCCATGAAAGATTTCCTACCAACACTTCCATTCAGAGCATCATTTGAAGCTGCAGACACCTGAATAAAAATCACCTCACACTGTGAAACATTTGTAAATAAGTCAGAAATATCCCTACGGAGGATGTAACTAACTCCATCTCTAATATACAAACCCACACCACCATGGTTCGTTTGGTCGTGGCATCCTGGCCTGACTGCGCACTCCAAGTTATAACCATCAATGTGAAAAAAATCCTTACACCCCTCATTTCTTAACCATATCTCTGAAACGCCCAAAAAGGAAAACTCAACCCCAAGAGTAGCTAACAGCTCACGAAGGCCTTCAAAATTTTTTTGTAGGCTCCTGATATTGCAATGAAAAATTGACCATGATGAACTTTGCTTTGATAAAGCATCACCAGTTGATGTTGATGAACAACAGGAGAAATTTGGATGATAGACATCAAGAACAGGATCAACAATTAAAGGCGGACATATCATAATGAAAAGATAAGAAAAAAATAACACCAGCAGATCCAATCAAATTGGCCAATTTAAACAATTTTGGCCAGGTCCGCTTCACTGTGAATCGCTACAACACTCTCATTATCAGCTTTCCTTGCAAGAATGGTACCATTCTTGACCCAGACGTACAGCCACCCGGCAGCCTTCTTTCTCTCATGGGCCTGGCCCATCAACTTCTTTGCCGCAGGGCCCAGATGAGCATTGATGTAAACTGGGTTATCTCCCCTCAAACCAATCGATGCACAGGTCAGTCTCCTCTTCTTTGCTTCCACCATCAGCTCCTCCTTCTTGCGACGATTGACAAACCGTACGATCAAATTCTTCTCCTGCTTGCCACGGATGGGCACCCAATGGCAAGCATGAGTGTCCGAATTGATATCAATCTTGACCCCAGTTGCTGTCGCAATTTTGGACAGCACAGCATCGGCTTGCAAAATGGTGCCATCAGGAGGGATGATTCCCTTTATTTCAACGTTTTCCATCCTGTTATAGTTCTCAAGTTCCATCACACGCTTTTTCAGATCAAGGTTTTCAGCCTTCAGCTCTACTATCTCCTCCTTATAACCGGTCACCAACTGAACCAGTTCATCGTACTTGTTGCTCATGAACTGAATACTCTGCTTCAGTTCACGGACGACATCAACCAATTCACCATTGGGCTCCATCATTGCTGACTGGGTATCCACCCGACTAAGTTTCGGCATCTGTGCTCCAGCCTTCTTAGCCGAGCCCGTAGACTGGTTGTAACGAGGCATATTGAAACAAAACAGGTGGCTCTCCAGAAGCCTATAGCCACAAGGAATCAACTGCTTTCAAGCTTAGAACAAGTAACAGTGGCTCTCTGTAAACCTACAGCCACAGAGTGAATCTAGATCAAAATCTCCTAGCTCAAAGAAACAATGTTTCACATGTGTACGTAAGGAGGAAACATCTGTGTTTGCATATGCAGAACCGAACCACAGAATAATTGAAATTGATCTTTTCTGTTGATCTGTCTATCTTATTTAATTCTACGGACAGAACATGTCAATGTGGATGATTGGCACTTGGAACACTTTTGTCAGTTCCGGTTCATTTAGATGGCAAATTAATACCTACAATTCTTTTGGTGTTCGAGATTGCCAGCACGGCATTCGAACTTGTCTTCGCTGAATGCCTCCGATTCGTTCGTTCCGAGCTGGAGTTTTAACAAGTGCTCAATTGTATGGGAAGTGGGGCTCGATTTGTAGGGAGTGGGTACGGGCATTATCGCTCCAGATAAAAAATATTGACGCAAATATGGTATTGCGCGCACAAAGATCGGTATTTAGCCCCTAAATTTGATATCAACCCAGTTAACTTTCTGCAAATCGGGCACCGAGAGGGAGTGTGAGGCAACGACCCCTGCCCCCTGAAGGATGTTGACGCACACCCAAATATTCATCTCTCCAGAAAACTTTGCGGTAAAGCTTGAAGCGCTCACCTGATTCTGGTTTCACAGATTAACTGATGGGTTCAATCATTACTCAAACCAGGCGGCCTTTTCAGTTTGCGGGAGGAGTTTTAACTTGTCTAAATAGATTTCCCCCACATGGAAAGCAAAAGTGAATGATCGTCACAAAGTGTTGGCAACGCCGCCACCATCTGGGCCGAACTTTATCAAAACGTTTGGTGCAGGCAGGCAAGGTTTTCGAATTTTCAAATTCTGAGCTCTTCCAATCTGCAGACGGCAAGCAAATTATGAAAAAAGGCTGCGCAACCCAACCAAAAACGTTTTCGCTGTCCCAAGTTTCACATGCTGGTATGTGTCTTCGGGTCCTCACCATTTTCTGAAATCCAGTTCGCCGAACGCAAATGTTCCCTCAAAACGCATGAGCGCGGATTTCAGACATCTGCACCAATTGAGCAAACGCGCCGGAAAATCAATCAACCTTGTCTGATATTTTTGGCCAGTGGCAAGCCCACTCAAACTGATGCTGACTTTGCATGGGCGATTATTTCAATCAGCACCGTCACCTCTGACAAGTGACACGTCACTCCTATTTGACCCACTTTGCTAATTGGTTTTACGGTAGGTCCATAGCCCCTGCCCGTACTGAAATTATCGCTCAAGATCGTTCGGTTTTTTGGACACAGCGCATCCAGGACGCAGTTGCCATGGCCACTGCAAAATTACTTGCAATTTTTTTAATTAGAATTAGAATAAAGTATGGTTCTTTACTGGTTTGGAGGACACTGGACAGAAGAGGCCCATGAATGAAACATAATGGCACTATAAGCATTGTAAATAATTGGTACAAGCACCTGAACAGTGATGTATAGTGGCGGCGGAATTAATGCACCTACATGTGTTTTTTCCATTTCTGATGCCTCCGAATTTTTTTCTTTTTTTTATTCTGTTGCAGGCGGTAGAAATTAAAGCGCCAAATTTCATCAAAGCTGTCTGGGGTGTCAGATTTTGACCACGGTAACAAAAAAGGACCTTTAATTTCTGCAGCATGGAGATGTTGCTAAAATTCGAACAGTCGCAATTTTTACATGGAAACGAAGCCCAATTGCCTTGCCAAGATACATGCCCGACATTTTTAATCAACTGCACATTCATCCACAGTGCAAATGCCTGGCAAAGTATTGTAGTGATAATCGTCGAATGGATTCCGAAGATTTCTGGGAGATATTCATGTTGTTTGATCTCGGTGTGAGTGGGTACATTTTATTCCGTCGATAGAGACGAGTTTCACGAAAAAAAGTTGCGAAAAGCCAGCTTTGGTCAGAGAACATCGGCCTTTCAGGGAATATTGGGCTTCATTAATTATACTCATGTTAGAGCGGCAACAAGCGGCGGAGAGATCAATGCGGGGTTAACGCTAACTCCGAGCTGCGAGGTAAATTTTTACATTGGAGCAGATGGCAAAAATTTACCTCGCAGCTCAGAGTAAGCGTTACCTCGTTCATGATCTTTCCGCCGAAGATGTCCTTAAATCGGCGTGATTCTGTTGTTCATCAAGTGAAGCGTTCCATCGGACGTGTCATCAGACCTTTTTGTGTTCCACCACCAAACTGCACATGTCCAATAAGCGGTTTAATTCGAAAAATCGATTGCGACAAGCAACTTTGCGCAGCATGGATTTTGATGCCATGCAGCAGCCAGCAGTCAAACGTGATCAGAACAAACAAACCTCTGTACATAAACAGTTCATACTTTCATCAGATGAGAATGGAGTAGGTACTGCAAAACGTGACCGGACAGTAATTGAATAAAGTAAGTAGCATGCAAACAGTGTCGACCATCACGAATAGATAAAGAAGCGCACTTAAAACTGATGCTCATCAGAAAGACAGGGTTTACAATTTGTACACACATGACCTCAGGAGTGCAAAGCAAAGAATTGCTTGGCATTTTTGCGAATTGCTTGACATTTTTGGTGATGCGTTTTTCCATGGCGAAATGGAATCTTCGCTTTCGCATTTGGGTTTTAGACTTTCACAACATAGACAGTCACTGTTTTATATCTTCTCGAATTGTGGCAGAAAAGTCGAACGCTGAACCATGCACAGAGTTTCTTCGAATCCCTGAGCAAAATAAAAGATAATCTTGATCTGAAACTCCCATTCACATGAAACCACTTTTACGAATAATGTGAGGGTATTCTTTTCCGGCCCATCGCTTTTCAGTTTGCTGATGCGTGCTGCAAAAGGTCGGGTTTTCTTCAACTGCGGCAGTGTCAGTAGTCATTTTCAAATCAACAAAATAAACAAACATCTCTGAAATGCAGAAAAAAAGAATACGCATTCAACGCAATGTCAGCCACTTCATGTTCGGAATCAAGATTCAAGACCAGATTTTTCACCTTCTTGCGAGATTTTCATGCAGTTTTTCGAATAAAGCAAACAGACAGAGACACCTGTGTCGAGGCTGGGGGCAACTCGCTACCGAACGGAAGCACGAAAACAAATACACATGCCTTTGTCAAAACTGCCATATAAAAAAAAGAAGAAAAAATATTGATGGAGGAAAACTGAAGTTGTCAAAAAAAAACGCCGCATTCAAAACATTTTGTTTGAGAAAAACCGAAGTTTTTCTTTATTTTAATTCCGGTCAGATCCCTTGTCACGGTCCACCAAAATTTTCACCCATGCCTCATTTCAGTCAGGGAGGTCATTATCACTAATCCGCTCTCCTGCCAATCCATTCTTGTTTTCAATGGTTTTGAATTCTGAAAGCCATGACCAACGGCTGCATGAACGCACAAAAGGTTCGCAATTGCATCCCGATTTGCAGCTAAAATCAGCACTTGGTTGGTGCCGATTTTCATCATCAGCCGATTTGTATCATCTTTCAAAAGTCGCAACACAAAATGGCGCACGGATTTCCCGCTTGTAAACAAAAAATTTAATGTTATAATGAAAAGTGGCAATTTTGCTATGGTGCATTGCCAATACAAAGCATGCAATATCGACAATGTTGCGAAATCACTGGATTGGGCCAATTAACGTTTTTATCGAAATCACTGGATTGGGCCAATTAACGTTTTTATCGAAATCACTGGATTGGGCCAATTAACGTTTTTATCGAAATCACTGGACTGGGTCAATTAACGTTTTTATCGAAATCACTGGATTGGGCCAATTAACGTTTTAACATAATCACTGGATTGGGCCAATTAACGTTTTTATCGAAATCACTGGATTGGGCCAATTAATGTTTTTATCGAAATCACTGGATTGGGCGAATTAACGTTTTTATCGAAATCACTGGATTGGGCCAATTAACGTTTTTATCGAAATCACTGGATTGGGCCAATTAACGTTTTTATCGAAATCACTGGATTGGGCCAATTAACGTTTTTATCGAAATCACTGGATTGGGCCAATTACCTAACGTTTTTATCGAAATCACTGGATTGGGCCAAATAACGTTTTTATCGCCTTACACAATCTTCAACATGAGGTTTTTGTGCTCCAAGCCTGCTTTACGTGTAGGTACAAGTGCACTCTGTACTCTGTCAACAGCTTGAAAGAAGTCCAAAAAGGTTTTCTCAAAGGTTAGGTTGCGGACTCTTACGTTCATCAAGGTTGATGAAGTTTTCGTTTCGTTCCCTGCGTCCGGTGTTCACGTCCTGCTCTTCCTCCATCTCGTGACCCCGATCGTGCAGGAAGTGACCGACGTGGAGCTTCTTGAGGCCCGTCCTGCTGTCGCAGACTGCCTTTTGAGTTTCCTTGACGCCACCTGGGGCAGCGCGGACTGAGCTTGACGCCTTGTACACCTGCAAAGAATTATTTATGTTTGTCGAAAACATGGAAAAACTTTCACGGCCATCATCGCTGCAGAAAAGATAATCCAATTCCCGAACGTCACTTGAGTAATGATCTAGTGTAAAGTCAAACTCAAGAAGTTACAATATGTGAAATCGATCAACGCGATGGGCAGCAGCACAAAAATCTCGGGCTTTTTGGAAAAAAAGGCTTTTTGGGCGAGGACACTCCTCGTCCCTCGAGCTTTGAAGAGGAAAACCCAAAATAGCCACTCGCCGTTACAGGATGAGAACACCGTGGACCATGTGGACTCGCAGGACTACTTTTTGCCAAAATGGGGTCGAGACCCGGCACGAACAATTTGGTCTTCGCAGGATGCTGTCGATACTTCGGAGGATACTTCCTGCGATGTCCCAATTTTGTTGCTGAAACAGCCTTTTCTTTATTTGTCAGCCAAAGATCGGTCAGATTAGGCACGCACAGAGGAGATTTCAGAAACAAGAGCACGGCTGACTGCTGATCTGAACGACGGCAGGTCGTTTAATAAGGCACAAAATAAGTACAGAGGTCGCAATCCTCTCGTAGATACATGCGATATTCACTCCCGTTGTCTCACCAACCTGTGGTTTTCCATCAGGGCCGGTGGTCATGGTCATAACGGTACTGCTGCTATACGAATGGCAATTTGGACTATTTCTGAGCCTCTCCTGAAATGATCAAAGGTCAAAAGTTTACAAATGAATGAGAAAGGGAAAAATCATGGAAAGAAACTCATGTTTAGAACCAAGTTGTCAACATCACGAACCAATTGCTACAGCATCTTTCAAAATGAAAATAAGAGACAGGGAATTGCTTTGCATGTTGCAACGGCATGTTCCATTATGGTAGAATTGCCTGCGCATGTTGCAACGGCATGTTCCGAAATGAGAGAATTACCTGCGCATGTTGCAACGGCATGTTCCATTATGAGAGAATTGCTTGCACATGTTGCAACGGCATGTTCCATTATGAGAGAATTGCCTGCGCATGTTGCAACGGCATGTTGGAAAAGGGAAGGGAAAAACTTTTTTT
>JASGXE010005087.1:0-24765 GCA_030068105.1 Sinentomon sp. SZTP_YWyxl | reverse complement strand
CTGTTAAAAGGGGTGTTTTGCTTAGCTGGCTGGTACCGCTGTTGTTCAGCCTAAAAGATGCGTCTTTGTATAGACTCCATCCAAAAAGGGGGTGTTTTGAGCTATTTTAGGCAAAATTTTTGGATATGTTTTATCAATGCTGCGGACCCGCTAATTTTTATTTATTCGATTTTTCTTTTTTGCCGGATGTTTTTTTTTTTTTTTTTTGAAGAATTGAAGTTTAGGAAAGACCCAAAAATGAAAAATCGCATTTTTTTTCTTCGGAAAATGAGCACCCATCTTGCGACTCCCAAAATCATCTTTTAAGATTCCGACCGGGAAAAGATTAATCTCTTGTTTATCTGATTGGAAAGAAAGAAATTACCACCTAATTTCCAGAATTGAAATACATGACAGAAAATCCCTAAAATTGCCATCCTTGACCAAATTCGTTTTTTTTTTCAAGAAGTTGAAATATGCTTCCTTGTCGTTCCTAGATCTTGATTTGCAGAGAACAGAACAGGGCAATGATGCAAGATTTGCTTTGACAAAAATTAATTTAAAATAAAATTATTAGGCTTTCTTCAAAAAATGTTTGGTATCAGGTAGGGTTCGCAAAAACTAAGGGTTTTTAATTTTGCCCAGCCCATTGGTTTTTTTGGGTTCAAACAGGGTTTTGGGGGTTTTTCTTGGGTTTTTCGACTTGTCTCAAAAGCCAATTCAGCAGATGGATGCACATATTACAATGTAGATGACTGGCATTGTGTTTGAGCATAGATATCAAAAGATCTCGGCACAAATCTCTGTCCTGAATTGGCGATCGATCGAGTCTAGCCAGAATTGAGGTTGAGTTGCAATGGGGAATATGGCCCTTTTTCTCTATGTCAAGACATAGCCTAAATTTGGGTTTTCTTTATAATGTGTAGGTAAACTGTAAATGTTGGTAGGTACCTATTCATATTGCTAACAGCCCACACAATAACTATAGCTCCTTCTCCCTCGTGGTTTTCCAGTGAAAAGATAAAGAAATGGCAAAAGTCTGCTGAAATTGAAATAGCGTGTAAACAGTAAAAAACGCAACGTGCACCCCTCAAGCCCGGAATTACGAATTCGGCATTTGCAATGGTATTTCGCAATTTTCGGCACCAAAAAGTGTCGCTCCCGCCGGAATTAATAATTTTTGCAAGGATTTTCGAAAACGGAAAAAGCAGAAATGCTTGCATTTCCCGCCCAACCAAGCCAGATTTCTGCTGTGTCAATAAAATCACTCATATTTTGATGTTTTCAACCAATAAAAACACTTTTGCACAAAAAAACTGGCCAAAACACACACAAACCACTGAAAACAGCACCAAAATTGAGCAAAAACTGGAAAAACAGGAAATTTCAACACGATGCCATTTCAAAACCAATGCAGCAAATCGAGTGAAATAAGCGTCTGCTAAATCGCGCGTCATTCGACTTTTCGAAAATTCAAATTTCGGCGGCCGGCAGATGTCGCACGATCGCGAAAAAAGGCGCCTTCAACAGGAACTCAAGACAAAAACCCGGGAAATTTGAAAATTGCGCCAATTTGAAACGGTTGGACCGATTTTGGTGGAATAAACGTCGTCTGGATCGCTGTTTATTCCTCTTTCCGACTATGAAAATTTTAGCCGACACGATTCGCCGCATTTGCGGCAATAAACCCATTTGAATGCATGGCATTCCCGCGCGTACGGTGTACGGACTTCGGCAAATCGCCACAGCTTTAAACATGCGTACACCTTACGTCAGTCGGATATCAGTTCAGTTTTTGTGCGCGTAAGGTGTACGGGCGCGACCAGTTAATCATGCCATTTTTGTAAGAAATGAGGTACACTGCAATAGGTACTTTTCCATGCAAATTCAAATGCAAAATGTCTTGGAAAAAATACAAAAATACGAGTTTGGAAAAAATACAAAAATACGAGTTTTTCAGTTTTGCCCTGCCCGGGAAACAGGGGTGGTTTAAACAGGGCCGAACTCTGGTATCAGGACTGTTGCTGCGAAAAAATCTGGCAATTCTTGTCACCGATGACTTTGGTTTTGCCATGCCTATGATTTGTGCCTGGTTCTCTGGCACCAGTTTCAAAATCCAACATGGGGGTTGTCCAAAACCTCTTCTGGTCCAGAACACTATACGTTGGTAGTTACCTACTCATATGGATGTAGGTACTGCACAGGCCAGATGCATTTTTCTGCAGTGACACCAAGACCAGAGTGCCATTATTGGTGCCGTGCTATTCCAGACACAAAAACCAGAGATGCGGCAGATGCACTTACAAGTTTAGAAGGAGCAGAGTGCCCCATGTGGTGCTCTGAATTTTGAGCTCAAACCACACACTGGTGTCTGGTCTATGTGAAATGGAAAGCAGAGAGCCACATGTGGTGCCCTGGACTTGGTGGACAATGCAGCTTTTTTAATTGGGCCGTATTAAAAGAAGCCGCATTGTCAGGTTAATTGGTGAGAGCCATTTGACCAGTGTGAATTTAGTTGAAGTCTGGATCAATCCAGGTCACGTTAAATTTTGTTGGCTTTAACATGTAAGGTACCCACTTCCTAAGTATCATTCGCAACATACCTATCCAATCGATATTCATTTTAGGAAGTTTTGTAGCTAGTGTAGGAAGTTTTAAAAAGTATGAATAGGCCTAGACTTTTCATTTAGGCCAATACCAATTTTTTTTCTGGGGGGTGGGGGGGGGGTCAACCAATGAATCATTCCCTTCGATTATGATAGGTAACCAGTAGTTTGGGAATGATGCTGTAAGAATGAAGCTATGTTTTTCGTAATTTTTTATGGGGGATGCGAAACAATGTAGCAACAGACTTTTTAATTCATACAAGGTAATGGGTTGTTGAAACAAGTAAAATGAAGTTACTTACCTAATTTTGTCATCAGGTTTGTTATCACATGGGTAGATCGGCATATTACGAATATATGAAAGCTCAAATGCAATTTCCCACTTTTTTGCTTTCACATTTGTGTTTACATTTGTATTTACATTATTGTGTAAACATTTGTATTTACATTTGTATTTACATTTGCATTTCCCCCCTTTTTTCCTTGATTTTCCCTGATGTTCCCTGACTACTTGCCATTCCCGGATTTTCCCTAACTTTGGAAGGTCAGTGCAAACCATGATGATATTTTGATTTTGTCTTTTGGGCCCCCACATGAGACATTCCAGTCAACTTTTTTAATCAGAGTGCACATTTTGGATGCATAATACACGTAACAAACGTTCCCGTTGAAAAAACTTATTGCACGAAAAGTGAAATGCCAATTTCCAAGCCTCATTACCACTTTCCATTTCCAACCGAATGGTGCTTTTTTCGAATTTTCCAAAACTTAACTTCATAGAACACTACCAGATACCTGTGAAAAAATCCGGGTAAAAAGTCCAGAATTTTAAATTTGGATTTAAAAAGAAGGCAAACCTTTTGAACTTGAAAAAGAGGGACAAAATGTTTTAAATTTATTTCCACTTTTTGCCAAAATTTTTGTTGTGGTTGGAATTTCAAAATACTATACTAATAAATATTGCTGCATCATGTACTTCTTTGGAAGGGACTTTAAGATGAAAAATGAGACCAAAACAATAAAAAAAATTTTTGTCACAACACCGGCCTAGATAAGGTTATGAAAGAGGAACGTTTGAAAACGATGCACCGGCACTACGAACCGAACGGGAAACATACCTAGTTGACAAAATGACACAAATGGGCCGCTAACCGTTTGTGAAATGTTTAAAATGCGAAGTTTAATCCCTGAAAACATGGGGCTTTTTCAAAGCACGAGAACGAAGAGAAGAAATCGACAGCTAGATGCTGATGTTTGACCCAGACTGAAAGTCTGCCCAGATCGGTTGCTTGCGTGTGGGACTGGGTTTGATGAAGGTGGGGGTGAGGGGTGTGGGGTTGATTTGGGTGTTCGTTTTATTGCGGGGGTGGGGTGGGGCGGCTGGTTGCTATGTCAATGTTGTATCGAGGTTGAATTCTGTGGAGTCCAGGGCAAAGTCATCTGTTGGAATACTGGGAGGAAGGGGTGGGAAGATGAGGAAACTTTCGGTGGAGCAGGGGGCAATGAGTTGGAGTGTCTGTTGCCAGCCAACTATTGTGCCTGGGTAGTCATTCATGGCTTGTTTGTCTGTGAAGATGTGTCATTTTGTCAACTGAGAATGCTTAAAAACAATTCTGACCAGTTTGGATAAAGAAATGGGAAAATTTTACAGCCATTCCCGTTCAAGGTTAAGGCTACAAACAACAGTCGCTTCAGTTATTCTAGTTCTGTAGTTTTAATGGGTTGCACCACTGCAAAAGAAACACATTTTTACAATATGGTTTTTTTCCCTAAATATTCTGGAGTTTTATTCGCATATGCCAGGAACCTTGTTTGATTGTCTTCTTTGCTTCTGTTTTGGCTGAAGGGAAAATTCAAGAGTTTAATTACCTTACCTTGCGTACTGATCCAGTTATTTCTTTTTCTCCCATTTAGATAATCACACAAGTCCATCTTGGCATTTCCTCCATCCACTTCCTTTTCACTCCATTGCTTGGTGATTCAGACCCATACTCCCGGCTGTCCCATGTGAGCACCTTGGCAATGCCTACAGCCGGCTCCAGGATGTTGTTTGATAAGGACCTTGTCGATTTGTTAATATCACTATATATCTCACCGGTCGTTGATAGCATCTACAGGCCTGATTTGTTTATTGGTGATGCTGATAAGCGGACTGAATTGGATTTGCTAAAGCAAGGTTGGTTCGGAAAGTGTGTTTTATTTTGCATGGTTTTAATGATGTCAAACCTGTGTGCAGCCCACAAGGTGCCTCTGCATGCTGAGTATGCCAAGTTCGTGGTCATGCAATTTCTTTTTGCTGTCAAACCTCACCTGACCCCCTCCCTTCCCTCACACAAATTGCTTTTTGTCAACATGTTATTTGACCTTTGCTTGCATTCAACCTTGGTGTCCACTTGGGGAGGTAATATAGGGAGGTAGAAATGGAGGTGTACCTATATTGGGAGGCTTTTTCTTTATAGGGAGGTACCTTTTCTATAGGTAACCCCATAATATACCCTTTGGTTAACTGGCTACTTTTATCTTATCACAAGCAATAATCTCATGAAACATTATGACATTTTTGACACTGCAAAAATGGCTTGAAAGGCACTTTCTCAAAAACTCCCAACAGTTTCAAATGCCTCTCTATATGCGGAGCTGGCGAAGTTTGCATCGCAAACTTCGCCGGCTTTGTCATAATGTTTCATGAGATTATTGCTTGTGATAAGATAAAAGTAGCCAGTTAACCAAAGGGTGCCAACATCATCCTTGGCTTGTGTTCACAAATGCAAAAACCCATGGTGCAGGGTGTTAGTTTCCCTCTGGAGGAGTGGAAAATGTATCTTTTAGAAGGCGGCTGTCAGATAGAAGGCACTTTGTTTGCAGTGTTCGTACCTACATCCTGGAATATCCCCAAAAGACCATTAATTCCCAAACTTGAATTTTTGATACAATGGAATAAAGTTTCATTTCGGTTGTGGAAAAGTAATTAGGCCCCTAGATGGAGTTATCTTTCGTTTTTTTTTTCTTGGTTGAATTTTTCATGGATTTCACAATTTTAGCACTACAAGGTGTTCCAAAGACCAAAAGTCCTGCAACATTAGTTCCGATGTGACCTCTACCAATCTTGTAACATGTTTGCATTTGGGTGATTGTTTTTCTTGATGCACTTTGACTAGAAGTTCCATGTCTCCGTTGGTCGTCTGTGAACCAATGTGGGTTTCCCTGTGACCAGTTGCGAGCATTTGGGAGCTAATTTCTCAAATGACGTAAAAATTTGCCTCATCATTGAACATAACCCTATTCAGGAACTTGGGATTGTTTTCGTGCTGCTCGGTGTATCACTCGCATGTCTCCATTCACCCAATCTATGTCATCCTTGGTCAGATGTTGCAGGTTCTGCAGCTTGTATGGATGGAATGCCTCAATTTTCAGAGCATGATGCATGGTCGCTGGCTCACGCTTATTTCGTTGGAGTGTTGCCGTAACAACTTTTTAGGGGGCTGCCACTCGCCTTGGCCAGAACCGCAATTCGAGTATCCTGAGATGTCGACGGTCCACCTGACCCAGGTTTGTCAGCAGCACAGCCGCTTTCCTGCAATTTCTGCAGTAGCCTGGATATCGTGCTGAACGCAATTAATTGCTCTGGTCCCTTGGGGCGCCTAGCACGAAACCCGGCAGCCATGTCACGATAATTTATGCTTGTAGGCCACCACACCACAAGATCACTTTATGTCCTTTCAAAGTCAGAGCCTTGACAATACATTGGGGCAGTTAACGAAGGGGAACATAAACCACAGAATCAAGAAAACTCCCACAAAAAAATAAACAACACTGTTTTGCCTATGTTGCTGACTTTTAGAACACCCGATATGAATCAAACACTGCCGAACAATCTTTCTCGTTCTGCAGATTTCCTTTCGAATCTTGATCTGCTTGCCAGTGAGCTCCAGCCAAACGTTGATCCTTTCTGGCAGGAAACATCTTCAAGTATCACTGATAACTTGTGTCAGTTGATGTTCGGCCAGGTCAGCTGCAGTCTCCAACAACTGTGTGTGCGAAGTATTTTTCATACGGTTTTCTTCGGTGGAAGAAAAGGTAAGGAATGGTTAATTTAATTTCTGCTTGTAATTGTTGCGATTCAAGGCTGTTGCTATTTTTGTGAAACTTTCATCGGCAAGGAAAATTGTTTGGGTGTCAGGTGCATGTGTTTTGTGGCTAGCGAATCACTTCATTCATCCATACCCCCATACCTGCAGGATTGTGAGTGTTGAGATTTCATCAACTTCGAATACCTGCGTACATGTGGACTGTACGAGTTTTCATTCTTGCTCTGTGACTGTTTTATTCCTAATTGAAGCTGACCTATCCTAACCTCGCTATCCCAGCCAATTCTTCACAAAGACTAGATTGGGATAGGTGAGGTTAGGTTAGGGAGAGTTGGCTTAAATTAAATAAAATAAAATAATCACAGAGAAAGAACGAAAACTCGTCCAGTCCACATGCAGGCAGGTATTCGAAACCGTTAGGTACCCTTTTATTTATTCCATCAATATGGGTGTAAAAAGATAGGAAACGTTTTGGCTGAGGCAGCACTTGAAAGGGGGGGATTAAGAAAAAGTGATCAAGCGATCAGCAGATTATTACCAACATTGTAGTTTCTAATTTGATGCTGGGAAAATCAGCATCCAATAAAAAAATCTGCAGCCATCAAACCCATTCGATTGTAGTGGCTGATTTGAACAAAACGAGCAATACGGTCTTGTAATGATGGATCAACCATTGACCCAACATTTTGGCACTGCTTTTTAGGACCTGTTTGGTGGGTTGTGCTTCATGATTTGATCTTTTTTTATCATTGTTTTCTTTTTTCAGGCTTGATCATGTTTGGCTTGAACAATGCTGCCTGTTCAAAAGGGCCGATATTCAAACCATTGAAAAGCAGTGCAACAAACAACGTGCACAATAATTGGTCTGAAGAAGGTGGACAACTGGTACCAACTGCTTTGGTGTTGCTACCTGGAGAGGATAGCACAACTACCACAAATCAGAAATCTAATGTGGGTGTCGGAAGTGCTGTTACGGCTGACATTTCCTCCCAGTCGAAGGTCTCCCTGTCACTGACATCGGACAGTGGAACTAGTGAAGTTTCGTGCAGCACTCATGTGCCCATTAGCCCCACACCGTCCCCTCATGCAGCAAAGGATTCCTTGTTAGAAGAAGACTGTGACCTCCGATCTGTTGGTGAGGACAAGGTGGCTTCGGATGACGATAGTTCGTGGCAGACCATCGACAGTGGAACGAGTGATCACGGAGATGGGAGCAGTTACACCGACGGTGCAAACACAAACACCTTCAAGGTTAACATGCCTCACTTGGAGAGAGACCTATCCAACATTGTTGGAAATGCAATCTTTGAATTTGCACACCAACGTCGGAACTCTGCCAGTGATTCTGGTGGTGCCAATTCCGATGGCAATGCGCTCGCATCCGGAACCGGAGACCCAGTGCACTTCCAAGTAGTCAACCACCTGCATCGGTCACACATAGACGACCTGTGTTCTGATATGCCAGGCATGCTTAACCTTCCGCCCAGTTTCCGCCAACTTTTTTACGTCGAATTGTTGAAGTATAAGATCGCGATGTGCCTATTGCTGTTTGAGTCGGTGCAATGCAGCTTGTCGTGTGAGGACGAATTGGACTCCGATGATATGGATGACATCAATGGAGAGCCTTACGGCTTTGATATCGATTATGATGGCTTTGGATTCGATGCGGAGTACGACTACGAGTATCACGATTTTTCTGATGGATTTGATTCCGATGCAGAGCTCTACGATCATGACGAACACCTCTCGCAACGTAGTGACAATTCCTACATCACAATCAGTGACACTGCAGAAGGAGGGTTGATTGATTGTGGGGGTGAGCCAGGATTTGAGGCTGGGATAATGGGGGATCTTTCGGCTGCTGAAACCGAGGGTGAAGAAGAAGGAGGTGATTGTTTGGCCACAAGCAATGATTGCGACATCACTGCTGATTGTGGTAATGCGGATTTCAACGTTTCCGGTGCCGGTTCCTTGTATGATGGCAGCAATGACTCTGAAGCAGATGATGAACAGGAAGATGATTTCGACGAATCTGGTGCCTCAGATTGTTAGCTACGATTGTGTGTTTTTTCAAACATGCTTTTCTACATGAAGCATAATCCGGCCCTTCTTTCAAAGATCATAAAAGAGCAAGTACTTGCTGGTTTTGAGGAGTGATCTTCACGAAATTTCTTATTGTTTAACTTCGCTCACTGCTAGAGTAACTCGCTGTTCAAATTGCCTTGAAAATGGATAGTGCCGCTTAGAATTATGCATCACACGGGTAAAAAAAAAGGAATGAAAACTTGGTGATTGTAATAGGTATGTTGGTTGGCATGACATGTTTTATGTTAGTGGTATTTATCAACAAATGGGCAACTCTCAAGAAACAACACGCCTTTGGTCGTCAATGGGGTTGCTTGCTGCTCCTACATCCCTGTGGCACCACGTAGTTATCAACTTGTGGAGATCTAAAAAGCATCACGTGAGCACTATGCAGGGTTCAATCAATCCCTTCGGGTAAAGGAGAAAATCCAGAGGTCACACTATCGCAGGAGCCACCAACCCAATTTCAACAGGGCTTGATAAGTTTCACACATTTAGAATCATTTGCAACATGTGCCGCAGACTACATTACACTGTGGTGGACAAAATATTCAGGGGGGGGGGAACCTTCGTGCAAAAATTTCTTATTTGTCAACCGATTTTCTTCAAA
The DNA here is from genome assembly GCA_030068105.1 of Sinentomon sp. SZTP_YWyxl. Lineage (NCBI taxonomy): Eukaryota > Metazoa > Arthropoda > Protura > Sinentomata > Sinentomidae > Sinentomon > Sinentomon sp. SZTP_YWyxl. The sequence continues at coordinate 15,397 of JASGXE010005087.1, read as the reverse complement.
TTTTGTACATGTTTTAGGGTCATTGCAACTGAGAACTGAGCAAACATTTTACACGCTTGCGCTGGAGAGATCATGACGGGGGCAACGCTAACTCCGAGCTGCGAGGTACCCCCGTCATGATCTCTCCGCTGTTTGTGTCATTTGTTTAGCTGTTGTGGCCCATTTATATGCAAAAAATAGGCTAAACTTTTCATCGCTGCAGTGCCTAAACTGTTTGAGCTAGTGACCTCCTGTTTGCACCAAAATTGAGCCAGAATTTGGCGAGAAAGATCAACAACCTTACACCTAACTTCACTTTTGCACCAGAATCAAATTAATGTTTATCGCATCAAAAAGCGGTAAATTTTTACTACGCACGATATTGCCGTCAGGCGATGCATCCGTGCTAGAAGCCGGCTGAGGAACCCCTAGCAAGCTAGGTCCCCTCAACCCCCCCCTTGGATGTGGGTGAGACGGCTGTAAAAGAGTGGAAATATAACGGTCATAACATACACAAGAATAAAAACTAACCCACAATTCCATCATTTGTCTCCTCCATCCATGCCATCATCATGTCATCATGAGAACAAGTAAGTTGAATTACCTAACCTCCTAAACTCCCCTGAAATAGGAAGAGAGGGAAGAGAATTACATTAAATCTTATCATTCTATTGTGTGTTCCTGATCCCCCCACACTCACCGTGACAGGAACAACAATGCACCCCACATTGAACTCCGATCCCAACCTCAATGAGGGGATCCGGATTTTTCATAATCCGAAGGTAACTAATCTCCATGATCAGGTATCTCATCAATGTCCCTCCCACTGTACACATGACCAGAGTGCCTGCAGCCAGTTTGTAACTTTCTTGACTTACTTACCCCTGAGTCCGATTTTGACCATTCTAGCCAATTTGGGACACTTTTACACAAGTATGCAAATTTTTAACCTTTTGTGCTGTTCCCAAGCTCCTACAGCATTCAAAAGTTTGCCGAACATGAAAAATCTTAGTTCCGAGTAAATTGAAGATTGATTGACGGAACAGTATAAAAATTCACTGAGACTCCTTCGCATAAAAGTCCGTACTTCAAAACTACATGGATTTTCAAAAAACTGTTTGCACCAATCCCTGCTGAGATCGGTTTCCTGATTCGATTCTCCCTAGTCCCTGTTCAGTGTAGTCATGCTTGGTACGGCAAGCGAAGAAAAAATTGATTTCTGTGCCACATGATTTTGAGATAAAAAATACAAATCATTGAAGGGAATGAAATATAAATGAATAATTGAATCGATCGTTTTCAAAAGGTAACTAGTCCATTTGACCTCTCGCAATTCTCTTTTCCGCAGCTATGCTGTTTGAGCTCGCACGTATCATTCCAAAACGGCAAAAGCAAAAAGAAAGATGAAGCTCAATGAGGACACGTTTAACAATGCCGAAAATAAGTCTCGAAGTACATTTTTTCCCGTTTGTCAGAGAAATGCATTTTTGGACTAGTTACCTTTTGAAAACAAGCGATTCAATTGTGTTCCAGTCTGCGGTGCGATGGCAAATCATCATGCTGCGACATGAGAAAGGATTTTTTGAGCTGAACCAGTCATCATACTGTGTCCTCCTGCTGCGGCCGAGACAGTTTTCCTATTTTTGTTACAAATGGCATCAGAGAACAGTGTGGCAGTGACGAAGATACTTATTGCCAGTTTGTTTTGTTGAAGAACATGCTCAATTCTGTTTAGAAAATTGGTACACAGCATTCAACATTTTGTTCATCAAAAATCTCTTCGCTTAATTGTGAGACATTTTGACAAGAAGTCGTGCAATAAATTTTGGCTTTTTGTTGAAAAAAATGCTCCACCACTGAATAATTGGCCGAAATTGAATCAAGTTTGGTGTGACGAAACGATCTTAGTATCAGTTGTTGAATGTGTTTTAAACAACATGCGCTGCATTTCATTCCTCACCATTTTGCTCACGATTTTTCATCCGTTGTACATCAAGGGATGCTCTTTTATGGGCCCGTATTTTGGGAAGGTACGGTAATTCCAAGAATTTCTTTTCGCGATAAAAGACTGAATTGAATCGTCAAGGTAAGCACAAGCTTATGCTTGGAGAAACCTTATCAGTTTAACTGTCTTTACGTATGTAGTGCAACTGCAATTTGAATTTGATGCTGAATGCTTTTCATTTTGATTCTGTTCTGCGGAAATTATTGCAAGAATGCCTTTTTGGCTTCAAGCCTGCTCAGAAGAGTGTTTCTGCAGAATGGATGAATAACTAACTCTACGCTATTTCGATCTCCGTTTTCAATTGTTGAGGCGTGACGTTTCGAGGGTATCACACCTTCGTTGACGAACGACTGAACTCAAGAAGGTGTTGCTGACAGCAGTCAGCAACACCTTCTCGAGTTCAGTCGTTCGTCAAAGTCAGCAACACCTTCTTGAGTTCAGTCGTTCGTCAACGAAGGTGCGATACCCTCGAAACATCACGCCTCAACAATTGATAACGAAATAGCGTCAAGTTAGTTATTTATCCATTCTGATAAAACGCAATCTCCAACTTTCCACGCCTCGAAGGAAAGTTGCAAGGCTAGCTGGTATTTTTCTGGCCCTAAACAATGTGGGGGTATGGTCTGGTTTTAAGGAATTCCTTTTTCCGCCAACCTACTTTGGCAGACATGATCACGACTTTAAGCTTACACCGGGTAAATCAAATAAGGATGTCGGTTTATATTCGTTGGCTGTTAGGACAACCAATGAGTGGAATTCACTTCCTGTTGAGGTTTTTGGTGGGCAACGTGACATTGATGCTGCAACTTTTAAGCGAAACCTTGTGCAATGGTTTTCTGGTAAACTATGCACATCATTCCATACTTGATGCCAATCTACCTAGGTTTTCATTCTTCTCCTTCTGGAAGCTCTCATAAACTGTGCTGATTTGCGCCGGAGTTCTCTCCATGCAAATTAAACTAAATTATTATTATTGTTAGTGTTCTGTTAGTTTGTGTTTTCAAATGAACTACATATATGGTCTTTTCCGTCTCTTTCATTTTCTATATTGTAAATTTGTCCTTTTCCTACAGCAGGGTCTCTATTCGAAGTAAAGAGATTACATTTTGTTTTGGTTGTTGCACGCAATGATGACTTCACTGCAGATATCTGTTTTGTGGCATGCATTACCCAAATTAATTTGTCATTTTTATCTGGGAAAACGTCTATTGAATTATTTAATGCTGACTATTGCTGGCCTAATGCAATGTTTTTTTTTTCTGGATATTTTGGTGCAATAATTTCCAGTTGGCTGCGTCTGATGCACTTTTGATTATTTTAGAGAGACTTAGTACCAAAAATATTAAAGATACGGCATTCACTCCTCTCCTTTTGGAAGTGTTATCTTTCGTGAGCTGCCAAGAGGTCCAGAAAAGTGAAATTTTTGCAGAATGGTGCACCAAAAACTGATATTTGAAGCATTCTGGCACAGAATCCATGTCTCGCCATTTACTGGATGTAATTACTGTCTTCAATCAAACTTTAGGTACTAAACCGGTACAAAACTGCAAAAACTGTCATCGTTACTGTACAAATGTAGAAAATCGAGTTTACGAGTAAACTGTCTGTCTGCTTTTCAACTCATTTTGGGCCAGAAAGCCACGAAAAGAAATCACATGATATCCAGCTGATTCATCCACAGTTTCAAAGTGCATGGTGAAGAGCGCTCCAATGAGTTGAATCTCATTCACACTCTGGGACCATTGCGAGATCACTTGACCATGCGATTTCGATGTTTTCCTCCCGCAAAGTTGAATATCATTAATGTTCTAGGACCACCTGAAATCACTTACCGAGCGAGTTCAATATTTTCCTGTCCACATCAGGTTGATCTTGCTGCCATAGTGGGACCACCACGGTCCTCTCCTCGGAACAGATCGATCAGAAATCTAAAGTTGCGATGCCTGTTGGTCCTCGGTCTCTTCCACCTGCACTCACCCTGGGGAGAAGTGCTCCAGAAAAGCACCAATCCGGGGTTGCGGGAATAATTTTCTCCATTTACTTCAATGCTAAAAATTATACCTGCAACCTCGGACGAATGCTATTCCCGGAGCACTTCTCCCCGGGTTCACTGTTCAATTTATTCAGCTTTCAATTGCTGCGAAACTTGAGCAAGAATGATGATTGAGTGCATATCGGATATGGGTTTTGACAGGAATTTGTTGATCTATTTTTTAATGATGATATGCGGTGGATTGTTCTTCTGTAATTTTCCAGAAAACACCAGAAAGTTTCTCTAGAAATTCCTCTAGAAATTTTCTGGAAACTCCTGAAATTTTCCAGAAAAATCCATGAGGCCATCTTTTTCCCTGGTTTAATTTTCATTTGCAATGGGCTAGATAGCCACTAACAAAATGTTTCATGTACCTACTGAACGAAATGTCAATTTATGGTGCGCATCCTGATTTTGGTTGTTGGTTGTAAATTTTATATTTATTAAAGTGGTGAAGTTGAGAAATTGGCATGCAGTGTTTGTTTCTTGCAGAACTTTGACCTTTGATAAAAGAGCACAAGGTTTTGTCATTTGATTGTCATATTTTTAGAAAGTTGAGCCAACAAAAAAATGTAATTCTCATGACACATCTCCTTTTGAGGGTTCGTGACAAAAGTTTAATGCATTGCACGCATTTCTTTGCCATCTGTCAGGCACGATAGGAACTTTGCATGACCTAAGAAGTTTCTGGACAGTCCAAATATCATCATTGGTATGTTTTTATTTTGTGATACATCTGTAGATACTGTATGAACCAAATGGCATGCATGGGGCATGTAAAAGAGTGAGAAATCTTGAATAAAAGGGTTTGCAAGTGGACAAAAAATTGCTTTTGTTTCGGAAAGTTCATCAAGATTTCGTACAATCTTCCGGGAAGTCCAGCAAATTGTGATAAAAACTTTTCTGGAAACCCCGGAAATCTCATGAGGTAGTGTAAGGTTTGGACTGGGATCTACAGGGTGAGTCAGTGGTGCCGCCCCAAAATTGAGATATTCGTTTCTCATGACATACTTGTCAGAGAATGTTGCTGCTGGAAAGTGATTGTATCGCCATCGATTGTGCTTTTTAAAAATGCAGGTTTCTTTTGTCCAAGTCCACCCCTTACAGTCAAAACACGGAGTTGTTTTTCGGAAAACCATCCCCAGCACGTAACGCATATTTTGGAATGAAAACTTCACGATCGGTTTCGGTGGAGCAGGGGCAACAACTTTGTAATTTGTAACAATGTTCCATGACAAACCGTTAAGGAGTTAAAGCGATCTTCCGTAAAGGGTTGTTTGGTTATTCTTTTATTTTTGCTTTTTCCCCTGGCGAACGGGCGCCCAGACTCGCACCCCAATTTTTTCACTTAATAGCTTCTTTTTATCACTTCATTGACATTTTGCAATAATTCGCAGTTAATTTGGCCCGGCAGAAGTGACACAGCGAAAACCACCCTAACAAGAAAACAGAGGGGTGAGGGGGATGAAAGCATCACAAACGGGTTCAGAGGAGCAGGCATTACAACTTTGTGATTTAAACTTCACATCTCCGAAGAACGGTCAAAGAGTTATTGAGACCACCAAAAACCACCCCTTCAAGAATTGGCATGAAGGGGTGGACAAAGAAAAAAGTCATCGACATTTTATGAAACCCCAAACGAAGGCGAGCAAATCATTTGCTGGTGCAAACATGTTCCGAAGAAGGGTTTATACAAGATTTTAACGTTTCAATTTTGGGGCGGTTCTACTGACTCACCCGTTCTTTTCACAAATGGCTATCAGTGGGGTAACCTGTGTGGCCTTTGTACCCTTACCCCCAACGCAAGGAAGGGGCCCTGCACGTTCAAGGATCTACTTCTGGGGTGCTTTTACGCTTGCGGAATTTGTAATCTTTAGTTGCGCCACTGATGACTGATACTGGAATGGATTTTTTTCTACACAAAGTAGGGTGCTCCATTTCTTGGAAGTTGGGCCACAGCCTTGGTCTCCCAATGGCAACGGTGCTGTTTCCCCCCATGCACTGTTTACCCTCTCTTGAATGCTTTTTTCCCCGACTTCCACTGTGCTGCGATGGGATAAGTGAACTTTTAGAAAAAATTAATTTTCACAGAAGCTTCACGGTAAAGAGGCAGTCCTTTTGTGCTCATGGTAAAAAAAATGGACAAAAAATACAACCAACCAACAATGCAAAAAATGCTGAAGGATCTTGGTGTTCCAAGATCCTAATGAGACTGCTTGCAAGCATGCTAGAATGATTAATTTGTGGAAAATGCAATTGTTATCAAATTGTTCAGCATCTGTTTGCGGTGGTGATTCTACCTCACCATGTTGGGTGGGCTTAAGTTCAAATCCTTTTTTTGTGTTGGACATGCGGCTGACTCGAGTGAGGAGAACCACAGCTTGCTCCTAAGTCAACTCTGTTCTCATTCGGATTGTGGAATAGTTATTGTTGAACTACAGATTGCAATTATTGCATTACTTAACTTGATTCCTTTGACAGTCACTTGCACGACTGTACAAAAAGTGCGGAAGCATGCCTTTTCAGACCACTTTTCTCCCTGCTGACAATTTCATTGATGATCTCACATGAAGGCTGCAAGGGTGAAGAATGCTTACTACGAATTATGCTTATGGTGCTCTGCACAGAAACACTGATTTTTTCGCATGTTTCTACTAGGGTTTCAGAACAACGTTTTGTGAAAATCTTTCTCTTTTGTTGCAGATTTTGTCCCGTAACAACTCCAGCCCACTTTAAATATTGACATTCCATGGAGCTGGTTCTTCAGCTCCAACTTTATCTCTCAAGTACCTCTTACTCTGTCTTGCTGGCTGTGCATAATAACGAAAAAGATTTCTTGATTTTTTTTCCAATGCCCTATGATTTTTATTTGTGAGGGCAAGTATTTGTATGGTGTCAAACAATAGACTTTTTCAACCACCGCATAGTTTCCTATGTTAACTCACCCTATAATTTTTTTTTTGATAATTTCACACCACACAAAAGAGGCCAATGTGCCTCGGTCGTTGTCAGAGCTCAACAACTAAAACAAATAGTCATCCAATAACGAAGACGAAAAGCTGCCGAAAATTTATGTTTGTCAAGAGGTGCTGTGCTGTCACTATCGAGTCAGAAAAGTCACTGTGTGGTGCATTTAATGTTGATGCCCACTGCACTGGATAACTTCACTGTTCCTGGGGTTTTGTTTTTTTGGCAGCTTTGTCTTGATTAAACCGACGTTAAAACAGTTGAGCCTCAAGAAAATTCTCACTTCCCAGTTAACAAAATCAAAAGAAAGAGGAATCATGATGTGTCCTCAGCCAACGACCTAACTTTCTGCGAGCTCTGCATTTTGCCTACTCTTTTTCTGCATTTCGTTATTTTTGCTGGTCGTTCATAATCTTGCTGATCTCCCACCGAATGATGGTTCCCATTCTGAATACACACATGTAACGACAGAATGGGCTTCCGAATGCCAGATTGGAGGATTCTTTCACTGTTTTCATCACTGCGAAAGACCTAGACAAAGATATTTTCTATGAAGTTTTGAAATGTCTTTCCAAACTTGGATTGCATGTTCATGAAATATTTTCTTCATAATGCTTGGTCACGGGGCCACCGGACGTTTGGCTATGGCAGACAGCTGGCTGCCATGACATCTGGATGTTTGGTGACCAAACGATTGGCCGTATTGGACATCTTGCTACCATGAGCATCTGGTGTCCAGGTGTTTGGCAACTTACGTTTGTCTGCAGCGTGTATTACCGACACCTGGCCGTCGTACGTTTGGTTGGTGGCATCCGGCCTCCGGATGATACGGCCACGAAGATAATTTGTCACCAAGGGATCTAGTCGCTGGACATTGACTACACTGGGTGTGGTTGGATACTTATGGGCATCTGAAAAGGAATGTCACAAAAAATTCAGCTACACCTGTCTTGTTCTGATCCAAGACCAAGAGTCAACAGAAGGAGGAGTGTGCTACTCTAGACCTACACTCAAATTATTTTATCTTCAACTCTGGTCATTTTCATGCTCGCTATCTGAAGGACACAAAGCAAAGATATTATTTTTCTGGGGAGCATCTGCATGTGAACAGTTTTGATATATGGAAATTTGACCAAATTTGTTTTTTATTTGACACGCATTGATTTGGGCAGAATTCGAAAGCCATCAAACTTCAGAGATTTAGACATGAACCTATTTCGCATGAACCATGGGGCAGAGAGTTATGAGAGACCCCCTAAAAAAATTCCGCCAGCAGTAAATGTCTGGAAGAAAATGGCAGTGAACGACCAGCGGCAAGTTGTTGCCCGAGGCGACCAAATGTTGCATCGGCCAGTTGTTCACATTGTCCATTTGTCTGCCGCAGACATACATCCGGCGAAAAAACGTCCGGTGGCCAGATGTCCACAGCGGCTAGCTCTCTGCCAGGGTCAAATGTCCACCGGCCAATCAGCAGGGGTCAAACATCCAGCGACCAGATGTCCACAGCTGCCATATAATAGGTGCGAGAAAAATTCCATTGGACACATGTCCATGGCGACCAAATGTCATCGGTAACCAGGTATCTACTGCATCCAGATGTCTGGTCCTGTTCATCACAACCATTTGCAGATGTTTGTCCTTCGGAAAATGGTTGAAAACAAATTTTGTTCCCAATGAGTTTACTTTCTGTTATTAGGAGTTCACTTTCTGTCGGTTCAAATGGATATTGCACAGTTCACCATAATGAAAACAAAACAGACTTCTTTGGGAAAAAATTGCCAGGCATTCTTGCACAGCAAACACCGACTCTCAAAGGGAAAAAATTACCAGGCATTCTTGCACAGGAAACACCAACTCGAACGAGTGCTGACAGGTCCAAGTTGCCTCCTCAGCAGCGTCGGCAAGACAGCTCTAGCCCAGAAACAACAAGACACAAATGCAGAAAAGCGAAGTCGTGTATCACTTTTGACTCTCGGGAGCATTTCTTGTGCACTCTTCTCTGTTGGCTCGATAGTGACGTCACGAAAAGCACACGACAAACGGTAGCACACAACACACTAAAATGTTTGAAATGAAACCCCAAGGTGATATGATGACATTTTTGCGACTGGGTACCAAGGGTTCTGATTTCAGGGGATTATTTTTTAAACCAAATGTGACCTTTTTGAAAACCAAACAAAAAGTCATTGGTAAAAGGTCATCTAAATGGCTGGTGCAACATCGATTCGATGACATTTTGTGGAACTGTGTACCACTTTGAACAACTTAGGACGACCAATATTTGTGCTAGCAGCTCTTTTGATATTTCCAATTCAGGAGACGTTTTGTTGCAGTCCTGTTGGCAGAAGGTGGCGAAAGCCTCTCTTGTGTCAAGTCTCATTCCGAAATCGAACTGTAAACTGAAGAAATTATGTGCAAAGAAATGCAAATGGAGAAATAGTTCAATTTGCTCCACAATGGGAACATCACTCTGATATGTCAGCTTTTCCAAAGCCAAAGCATGCAATGCGAAGCATGCCACTATGCTATAGCCAGCGACTATGCCATTTTAGTTCATCCCACAGCGCAAGTTCAGCTTACCAAAGGTGGCACACTGGGCACTCATTGATCATAAAGAGTGTGGTGCCTCGACAGTTTATGGAAACAGCGCTTCTCACCCATTTTACGTAGGTTGTACCAAAAGTCTTTGCAACTGCCTTGTATTTTTTAAACCGTTCAGAAGAATTTGGTGAAATATCCACCTGAGAAAGATCAACTTCTTGTCAACTTCAGTTTGAAATGTGAAGCAAATCGGTCAGCTGGTTTTGGCACAATTGGAATTTTCCCGGCCAGTGTTTCCTGTTGTGGTTGAAAATAATGGAATTCGACAAACTGTCCTAACACATCCACTTTTTCATATGGATGCGGTTTGACGAAATTGTGACCAAAAAATTCGTCCATTTGAAACTAGTTTTTTGTGGTTCCTGTTGTTCATATTGCATTGTTAAAAATCAGATAAGTTATTTCAAAGCTGAAAAATTGAGTTTAGAAGTAGCGCTCGTACACGGTGTCCAAATGGCCTTGAACGAGCTCAACATCATTGCTACATCATTTTCTACCATTTTCGTGGCCCCCTATTTGTCAGTGTGCATTCCTTGGGATCTCTACTTGCAAAAAAATACCAGTACGAGACATATCTCCTAGAGCATTTTTAAGAAATCGGCCAGAAACAGCCAAGATCAGAACAGCCAAATTTCTGATTTTGCATGACATGAGCATCCTGCCACAAAACAAGATGAATTTGTACCACTATGGCTGAAAATAAAGCTGAGGAGCTGCACCATCTGCCTTTCCATCTTCATTTGGCATCTTGAAATTTTGCTAATGTTTTCGAAAGTCAAGAAGGCCTTCACCAAAAAGTGGTTTTATCAATTTCGAGACATGGCAAAAGTGGTGAATTCAGAGCACCGAAACACTCCCCAAACATATCACCACTAAACATGTAATAAGTGACCGAATCAATTGCAACTTTGTGCACATGTCGAGGAAGAGTACCTCGAAGGATTCCAATAGGGGGAAAACAAATATTCCAAAAGATTATAAAAACACAGTTCAGTTGCAAAGACTTTTGGTTCAACCCACGTAAAGTTTGAGAATATGTCGAGGTCATTACGACCCCAAAGCCTCGAATGAGTCCCTTTACCGGCAATAAATCTTCATTCAAGTCCCAATCACGGTTGATTTCTCTCGGCCATTGTAGGCTCAGATCAAGGTGCCAGGAAAGATTTAACTCACTGTACAATGTTGGAACTTGTAATGTTTGTTTATGCACACGCTCTGGATTTTCAACATCGGAACTTTGCACTTATTTTAAATTTGCACACAACTGCAATTGGACAGAAAAAGCCTGTTTATTTGCATTGCCTTTTTCATCAGCATCATCAGTGAATTTGCTCAGTTTTCATTCATCGTGGATGTAAATTTTCAACGACAAATTTCGGCATTGTAAAAGACTGCTCGCTCGTTGGTTGTCCGCTCACTCTGAGCTCGCATTTACTTACGAAACAGCCCACGTTTGCAAAAAGGCAAGCGATTTTTGCTTCTGAAGCTTGAATTTTGCCAACAATGCAAAAGGAGCGAAAGAAAGGTGAACAAAATTGCGAAAATACATCAGCTCACAGCACGGCTGTGCCATGATGGATCAGAGTCGACAAGAAAAAATCTCCGACCAGGATGATCAACTGATCCTTCTTTTCATCAAACCTAAGCGTCTGCAAACTCAGTGCGAAGCTGGACACAGCATACTCTCCACACTGACACTCATATGCAATCCTTTTCTGCAATGAGCACTGTGAAAAAATCAGGTTTCTGGGATCAACCAACCAACAGGCACGGCATTGCGAAGCACAGTCTTCACAAGAAAAATGCAACAATTCATTCCACCACACCACAGGCACCTAAAGGCATGGGCACTCACCTAAGGGAGAACAACTACATACAATGGAAAGTTCGACCTCGCAAGGCTTTACAATGGAAAATGCTGATTCCTGAGCCATCCAGGCTCCAGCCATGCTTCGAGGGTTTTTTTCCCACCGTTGTTTCTTTCTTTTTTTTCTTTTGTGTTTTTTTTTTTACTTTTTTCCTCAATTTCTGCTCACAAAAGGCCAGCAGACCAACAACCAGGATTCCCATCCGTCCTTATAAGTACTTATTTTCATCTTCGTACTTATTTGTCCTTATTTTAATCTGAATCTGACACTTTTAATCTGAATTTTGCTAGCCTTCCACTTCCATAACCAACCATCACGACACAATTGCAGTTTTGGAAGGCTCAATTGTAAAGTTGATACCTTGTTTGTGTGACTGTGGACACGTGCTTCCGTTCTCTCCCTGCTGTCGTGGAGGTGACCAAAAACACAATTTTGAGGCCACCAAAATTTGTAATTTTAAGTGCTAATTATTAGCACTTAAAATTACAAATTTTCGCTGGGGCTCCGCACCAGACCCCGTGCGCCTGCGGTGGGCTTTTGCGTCTGCAATTCCTCACATTTACCTTGTCTTGCCACCCCTGCGAACCTGAAATGGTGCCTCTGGGGTGGGTCTTATTTTTTCTTTTTATTCTTTGTGTCCTTTTATGTCCTTATTTTTGAAAAATGATTTTGAGTGGGTACCCTGAACAACAAATCGAACGAAAGCAGATCAGCAGCCAACAAACGTGTGCAACTGAACACTGGAGATGGAGACACAATGATGAAAACATTTCATAGCGGTCTTGTCGATCTCCATGCCAAGCTCAACATTGTCTGAAACAGCAGCAGGGAGCTTGCTGTGGTTGTTGAATTGAAGACCTCGTCGGCGTTCATCCATTGCACAATATCCACATGTGGGGACCATTGTCATGGCTGGAAGAGACTTGATCAGAAAACATTGGATTTTTGCACATGCCAATGTGAGGGGGTGGGACCAGGCCCTGTTCATCTGTTTCTATGCAGGAAAAATTCGAAAGTTGCACATTTTGTCTCAAAATGGAGATTTTTTGGGAGAAAAGGAAAATGGAATGCTGCAGGATGATTACATTTGTTGGGCTAAAAAAAGAAAGGGTCACATAATTGCCGATGGCATGAATCACCGACTTCACAAAAACTGTCACAAATCTTATTTGGCATCTAAATTATTTTGCAATCTCTGATTTCTTTTACAAAACATGGACAAAACAAGTGGGATATCACCAAACAAGATACTTGTACGTTCTTGGGCTGCAATATCTGGATTAGAATATTGCAATGTTAAGACCTGGAAAAGCGAAATGATTCGTTAAAACCTCAAAATGTAAAAGATTATGTGCAAGAGCGTAACGCATCAAAACAAAGAAAAACAGCAATGTAAATGCTTAACAAAACGAAAGACAAATGTCATACACTTAACTCAGTTGAGCACATCTTAATTTTTTTTTCACAGGATGCATCAGGCACAAAAGGTTTTGGGACACGTAAATTTCGGCTTGCAAAATTGGGCTTCAGGACAAAATTTGGGTGTTTACTAAAACAGGGAATGACCCTCAATTTCTATATTTTTCAGAAATCTGCCGGGAACGACCCTGAATTAGATCGGGCATACCCGAAAACCCCCCGGGAACAACCCTGAACGGTCACCCAGGGCCGTCCGTTTCGGAGATACGGGCCCTTGAAATGGGGGACCCCCGAAAAACAGGGAACACCCAAACTCATTGGTTAAATTCCGGGAACGACCCTGAATTTGACGGGGCATACGCGAAAACCCCCGGGAACAACCCTGAACGGTCAACCAGGGCCGTCCGTTTCGGAGATAGGGCCCTGAAAGTGGGGCACCCCCTGAAAAACAGAGAACGACCCTGAAAGTCAGTTTGGAAATCTGCCGGGAACGACCCTGAATTCGATCGGGCATTTCCGAAAACCCCCCGGGAACAACCCTGAACGGTCACCCAGGGCCGTCCGTTTCGGAGATACGGGCCCTTGAAAGTGGGGGACCTCCTGAAAAACAGGGAACGACCCTGAAAGTCAGTGAAGGACTTGGAAATCTGCCGGGAACGACCCTGAATTTGATCGGGCATACGCAAAAACCCCCCGGGAACAACCCTGAACGGTCAACCAGGGCCGTCCGTTTCGGAGATACGGGCCCTGAAAGTGGGGCACCCCCTGAAAAACAGGGAACGACCCAGAAAGTCAGTTCGGAAATCTGCCGGGAACGACCCTGAATTGGATCGGGCATACCCGAAAACCCCCCCGGAACATCCCTGAACGGTCACCCAGGGCTGTCCGTTTCGGAGATACGGGCCCCTGAAAGTGGGGGACCCCCTGAAAAACGGGGAACGAATCTGAAAGAAGGACTGGCAAATCTGCCGGGTAGAAAATTCCAGAGGGGTTTTCGGGTGTTCCCGATCGAATTCAGGGTCGTTCCCGGCAGATTTCCAAACTGACTCAATGTCGTCCGCGTTTTTCAGGGGGTGCCCCACTTTCAGGGGCCTTCTATCTCCGAAACGGACGGCCCTGGGTGGACCGTTCACGGTTGTTCCCGGGGGGTTTTCGGGTATGCCCGATCAAATTCAGGGTCGTTCCCGGCAGATTTCCAAGTCCTTCACTGAGTTTCAGGGTCGTTCCCTGTTTTTCAGGGGGTCCCCCACTTTCAAGGGCCCGTATCTCCGAAACGGACGGCCCTGGGTGACCGTTCAGCGTTGTTCCCGGGGGGTTTTCGGGTATGCCCGACGAATTCAGGGTCGTTCCCGGCAGATTTCCAAACTGGCTTTCAGGGTCGTTCCTTGTTTTTCAGGGAGTGTCCCACTTTCAGGGCCCGTATCTCCGAAACGGACGGCCCTGGTTGACCGTTCAGGGTTGTTCCCGGGGGGTTTTCGCATATGCCCGATCCAATTCAGGGTCGTTCCCTGGCAGATTTCCAAGTCCTTTACTGAGTTTCAGGGTCGTTCCCTGTTTTTCAGGGGGTCCCCCACTTTCAAGGGCCCGTATCTCCGAAACGGACGGCCCTGGGTGACCGTTCAGGGTTGTTCTCGGGGGGGTTTCGGGTATGCCCGATCTAATTCAGGGTCGTTCCCGGCAGATTTCTGAAAAATATAGAAATTGAGGGTCATTCCCTGTTTTAGTAAACACCCAAAATTTGTAAGTTAGAATCAAATTTAACGTGAATAACTGAAGTGTTTCAGAGAGCCCAATCTCCCCCTTCTTTTAACGATTCTTGCAAATATTTCGTCCATTGTCTGGATATTTTGCCATGCAATAATTGTTGGCCATGACAGTGTTAATTTTGTTCAATTTCTCGGAATCTGAGGACTGGAGGTTTGAACCACGATTTGTGGATATGCTATGCCACTTGCATGATTGAAAACAGCTACTGGTAATTTGCAGCACATGTACGAGAAGCAGCTACGAGATTCAATATGGGCCCTACTCTGCTAACGCAATTGTTGGAAAATGGTAATTTCTCAAAAGCTAGAGAAAGTCATCAAGAGGAATTCGGGGAAGCCATATTTAAATGATGGTGAGTTTGAACCTCAAGTTTACTTGCATTTGCAAGTTCTGACATGATTTATTTTCGGAGCTCAAGTTTGTTTGCATTTGCAAGTTTCTGACATGATTTATTTTCGGAGGTCAAGTTTGCTTGCATTTGCAAGTTCTGACATGATTTATTTTCGGAGCTCAAGTTTGTTTGCATTTGCAAGTTTCTGACATGATTTATTTTCGGAGCTCAAGTTTGCTTGCATTTGCAAGTTCTGACATGATTTATTTTCGGAGCTCAAGTTTGTTTGCATTTGCAAGTTTCTGACATGATTTATTTTCGGAGCTCAAGTTTGCTTGCATTTGCAAGTTCTGACATGATTTATTTTCGGAGCTCAAGTTAGTTTGCATTTGCAAGTTTCTGACGTGATTTATTTTCGGAGCTCAAGT
>JASGXE010005086.1:0-25526 GCA_030068105.1 Sinentomon sp. SZTP_YWyxl | reverse complement strand
GGCCATATTTTTCCAATTCTGGAAAAATCACGGTACAACTCAGTAATGAGAACGTTGTCAATTTATTCTTATTGTTCCTTAGTTATCTGCGATACGGGAATCCGCTCACTTGACTTGAGTTGAAATAATAATGCCTGCGTATATACGTTTGATTTGAAATGCTTGGCATCCGTTAGTTTTGTATTTGGTATATTTGTGAAATGGAAACAACTATAAATGGAGCATGGCCAGATGTGCCTGCAAGCTGAAATCTCTTTTAGTAAGCCGTTTTTATTTTTTATTTTTTTTTTATTTCGCGACTCAGAAACTCACACGCAAAAACCATTTTGATTTTTTGAAAGGTCGTGCTTTCGTTTGTTAACGCGCACAACTAAACATAATATTATGCTCCGATAAATGCCATGAATAGAAAGAACATCACGCCGTCACAATTCTCCTAATTTTCAGCATTACCCACAAACTGTTTTCGGGACCAGTTTTTTTTTATCTTGTTTTTCCTTTTACTTCAAATGTTGCAGTTTAATCAACTTGAGTCATGCATTTCGCCTGATGAAGATCCTTCCTATTTTCAGTGAATCTCTTTTCTTTTGCGAAAACGTCCGAGTCAAAGGTATTCGCATCAGGATATTTTCGATTCACCTGCTTTCTGTTCCAGTGTTTGAACAAAGGATTACACTCCTTTAACTAAAATTCACTAACTTGTGTTTTGCTGCGTGATCCAATAGATTTCTTTTTTCCATTTGCAATGTTTCTGCGGTCTCGAAGACAATTTTTGGCTAAGTACGACGTATTGCTAAAGCCCCATGAATGTTATGTTTTAAGAAAGTATTGCCTTCAATAGAAATTGATTGTTCAATACTTTTCATTGTTCACAATTTTGGTAGGTAGTTAAGCCAATTTTGGGGTGCTACAACGCCAAACTGGTGGGTCGGATGGCATTTTAAGTAAGAACATTTTCGACTGCATTCAATCTGAGGAATTTATTCTGAAAATTTGGTTGCTCTACTGCGAGTTGTAATTTTGCCCTTATTGAATCAAATTCATTTTTGTGTTTTTTGGCAAGTTTGGGGTGCTACAATGCTGAAATAGGGGTCAGATTGTAGTTATCCAAAGAACATTTTCGACTGCATTCCATCTGAGGAACTTAGCCGGAAAAATTGGTTGCTCCACTGTGATTTGGCGAAATAGCCCACGTTAACTCGCTATAGCCCATTTTTGGGGTTTTTGGCAAGTTTGGGGTCTACAACTCCAAAATAGGGGATCGGATGGTATTTTTCCTCATTTTTGACTGCAACCTATCTGTGGAATTTATTCTGGAAATTTGGTTGCTCCACGGTGATTTTGAATCTTTGCCCTTATGGACCGACCCAAAATGGTTCATTTCGGGGGTTTGGGGGTACAACTCAGTATAATGGCGGGTCGAATCACTTTTTTCCAGTGATTAACTTCTTTTTGTATGGTCCTATGGGGAATCCAGAACGTATTCTGAAATTTCATAGGTTGATTCAAGGCACACGCCTTGTTATATTATCTTTCAAACCCAATCCTTTTTTCGGACGTGGGACCTTGGATGGGGACAATTCGGTGATTCGTTTTGGAGTTTCGGGGTTTTACTAAAAAAAGCCATTTCCGAGAAAAAAAATGCCAAACTGAGTTGTTGCCATCTAGCCCAACCAACAATGTCACCTGAACAATATCGCCAGCCCTAAGATTTCCACTGCCGTGGAAATGTTGTTTGCTGTAAAATTTTGGGACACTTTTAGGAGATGGTCATAAACGATGCTATTGGTGCATTACAGTAGCCCAATGGCCAATGGTTTTACGAGTACAATCTGGCCAATCAACAACTTTGCCAGCCATGATACCAATTTTCCACGGCTCTAGTGAAATGGGCGTCGATATTTTGAGATACTTTAGGTGATTAAGAAGATGGTCATATACGCGAGGTTATTGGTGATGCTATAAAGTGGCCCAATCGCTACACAACCTCACGCAGGTATCAACAATTTCGATCTCAATATCATTTCCACCGCTGAAGTTGGATAGTTTGGGGCACTTTTTGGCCCAATCAACAAATCTCTTTCACCAGGCCTACGTATAATTTCGACCGCCGCGCTGTAGTGAAGGGGGCAGTGGATACTTTCAGGTTAAGGGCATGGTCAGACACAAAGCTACTTGTGTTCGAAAGCAACCCAACAGATATTCTATCTAACAAATGAAGAACTTCGCCGGCCCTATCAGAGCAACCGCCGCTGTGAAGTACACAGTTGATATTTGGATACTTTTTTGGGGGTAGTGATATCTCAGAAAAGAAGCCAAATGTGCAATAAACTAAACCAATGAATATGCCATCTTGAACAATGAATAAATTCGCCAATCCTGTCATTTCCACCGCTCTAATAAAATGGGCACTGGATACTTTGGAGAACGGTATGGGGTTAAGGGATAATCAGTGGTTGGATAGAAGCTATTAGATTGATAAAGTAGACGAGAGATATGCTGATAGCCCAATCAACAAATTCTTCTCCAGCTCTGTAATTTCCACAACTGCGTAATGAAGTGGGCGTTGGATACTTTGGGGTACCCACAATTTGGTGTTTAGATGATGGTCAGACACGAAGCTACACTTGTGCGTGCAAGTCGCGCAAAAGATTTTCTTTCGTACGCAATAAACAACCTCGCCAGCCCCCAGTTGATATTTGGGGTACTTTTGGGGGGTCTAGGGATCGATCAGAAATGAAGCCAATTGAGGGATGAAGCAGGTCAGTGAATATATATCATGTATTATCCCTATAACAAATCGAGAGCCCTATCATTTTCACAGCTCTAATTAAATAGGGAGTGGATACATTGTGGATACTTTTCAGAAACGAATAACCCAACAGATAAACGCTCTAGTCCAACCAACAACTTCACCTGTCAAACAATATCACTGCAATCTACACGGATAGAGAATGGTGAAACGTTCCAGAAAATGAGCCACAGCGCCAAATCCCCAAATCACAGTGGTTTAGCACTAAAGCGGCGGGGGTAAATTGAACCAAAGATGCGAGAACCCACCGAGCCTTAGGATAGCTTGTCGGATACATCCTGAGAAACGTTTGACGGAAATTTACTTGTGAAAAACAAAATTCTCCGCTAGCTCAGCGAAAAAATGAAAAACGTGAACTCAGAGGCTTCGCTCAGCCAACAAACAAAACTTGTAAAACTTATTTATTCAAAGAAATTCGCAATTTCTTTGTTTGAAAAAGTGCATGTGACTGGCAAGTCGGCAAAAAGCTATTCCAATGGCGTTACAAATGGAATCCTTCGATTTAGAGGGAAATTGGCGCATGCCATGACAGTTCAAGAATCATTACAATGCGGAACCCTCCCTTATTATACACTGGAAATGGTTATCTTCACATGTTATACTTCAGCTGCGATCCGTAGTATTCGGTGCACTCTATACTCACTAAATCTTAGGATTCCGATTTGAACACCCCCGAACGTCCTTTTTAGTAGGAGCTCAGACGAAAATGCTTTTTCGAAAATAATTGACGTAATGTGTTCTTGGAGCTCTACTTTCCTGTCACAAATTTGGAACACTTGCGCGATTTGGAAGACATGGAGAGTTCCATAAACTGCTTGGGAGTTCCAAATTTGATGCGGAAAATGGCGCTCCAATAAAACAGTACGTGTTAAAAAGGGGCTCCGAAGAGAACATATCCATCTAAGGTCATGTCAAGGTGTTGCAAAGGTGAGCTAAACGGGAACCTGCAATTTATCGCCGAATTGGACATATACGAATACCAGGACAACTGTCATTACAAAAGGCAATGGCATTTTAATACCCAAATGTTAACATGAAATTTTGAAAAATACAATGAAGGAAGGTCAAACTGCAATGTTATTAAAAAGTGCAGCTATTTCATTACATTTTGAAGTCAGTGCAGGAATTTGATCACATTGCTAATTTAAGCAGTCTGCTTGTGAAAAATCTACTTCCATGATTCTAACCCTAAACTGGGGCAGCCGCAATAATCGTTATGCCGATATCTAGGATAATGATAATTATTATAACCGCAGCGACAGTAAGAAACATGGTCCATATGCCCCTGATTCCTTCAATTATACTTCCGATAACTGGAATAAAGTTCAAAGGTATCAGCGTCAGAACGATAATTCCGATGGTCCAGATGATAAACCCAATTATCAGCACAGCAATTATGATCATGGCCGTTATGTTAACGACCACAGGGAGAGCAATAAAGAGGCCAAGTCGCTTAACGAATTTGTTATTGTTGGCGACTGCATCCTGAGGCAAATTCTCCAGAGACCTCTTTCTTTGATGATGGATTTGAACATCGTCGTGCTTCAGGCGTTCGTTTACCATCCAATTTCCAGCTGATTTTGCTTCCGATGACGACCCATACACAACCTACGTAACAAAGTAAAAAACAGAGTCACTGTATGTTGGTTTGATGTTTGTAAATCATTTTTGACATGTTTGCACTAAAGAATAGCAAATAAAATGGAAATAAATAAATAAAAATAAAATTTCATCATGATATATACGGCAAAAATGAGGCTATTTCCCCTGACAGTGAGTTGGTTTTTATGTATCTAACATCGGTGCTAAAGCCATCACTGACGCGGACGTTGCTTTGGTAATAAAGCGAAAGCTTCGGGAGCGCCTCTCTCATTTGTTTGTAAGATTTCCGTCTGCATCAGTGGATGTTCCTATCTCTATCATTTTCATTCACCTATTCAGAAGAATGTCCATGCCTGATATTGGAGAGAAAGAAATGTGCCCAGAATTCTGGAGACAATTATTTTAGTTCTGTTTCCAATGAAGACTTGGTGATAAACTTATTCGTTTTTTTTATGAAAGAGCGAGCCTTTATTCGCATGTGAGCCATTTATAGTACCAATTCGATGTGTCAATAACAGCTATCACTTTTAATCCAGCATTGTACGTGTAGTTGATAATTCATCAAATCCAGAATGTAAGCTTTTGCTTTTCTCTACTTAAGAGTATTTCCACACTAGAGAGAAATGCGAGCCGGCAAGATGAATCGAACAATTAATTCCATATCACACCTCCTCTATACGAGTAGTTCGCCTCGATACGTGTACAATCGCAAAACAAATCAAATTTGGAATTGCCAGAGCGTTTGTTATCAAACTTAGAACTCTGAGTGTTACCTAACAGTTTACTCGCGTAGCATATGGGAATAAGCCCAATAAATTATTCTCAGCTGTTTTCAAGATGCATTTCTTTTCAGCATTACGTATAGGTAATATATTATGATATAATTGGGGAATATGTTGGGTTAAAAGAGTCATGATTCATGATACAACCAGTACGTAAATTTAAAGAAATTTTGATTCGGCTAACATCACAGCTTCATATTACAAACAGAAAATCACCTGATTTTTTTCTGGTGCGGTTTTCTCTTCGAAATTTAAGACCGTGGACCATTTTTGAATCATTATTGGGGCCGTTATGTTTTTTATTAAGTTCATGGATTTTTTGGTATCATGTGGGAAAAACGATAAAAATAAAGTGAAAAATCTACCAGGCTGGTTTTCGAACCTCTAACATTTTTGAAAATTGTTTTCTCATTTTTATTGAAAATATTATTTTTCGAATCTCACGTCATTCAGAGGTAACCGATGAAAATGCTGGTATCTGTTTATTTTTCGAAGCATCGGATTTTAGCACAATTTCAGCAGGGTTATTTTGCATCTCTTTCCTCCGTCCTTCGGATTCGAAAGATACTTGAATATTTTACTCGACACCTAAACCAGCCAAGCGACATTGGTATCTTGATCGATCCACAGAATTATTAATCTAAACACAAAAATCGAATAAGTGAACCTTGTACAGCATGGGCGGAGGTGCAATGGAGACAGGGCACGGCTCAAATTCCTCCTGGTCTGTCTGTCTCTTCCAGTTCGGACGCCGGTTTAGAGGCAAAATATTGTGTTCCCTTCTCTGGTTTGCTTTGAATAGTAAAATTGGCCCCATATCCATGCAGTTCAGGACAGCCGGACTATCGAGATAAAACTGCTCTTTTATTAAGAGATGCACATCCTTTGAAGGATTTTTACCCAGAGTTGAAGCATAATTTCCTTGTGATGAAAAACCCTGATTTATAAAGTAACTTAGTTTGCTTTTAGAATTCGCTATCAAAATAAAGTTCGCATGCACTTGACAAAAATATTCGTCATCACGCAGTGAAGAAAATGTTTGGAACGCGGAAATTACACCAATCGGAATATGTCAAAAGGAATGTACGGCCGCATTGTATTCCCAGCTGAAAAAGGTACCCAAAAAGAGATTTAAATTTTGGCAAATTAGTCAATGCAGACACCCAAAAATAAGATAAAAATTTGAGTAAATTTGGTAAATACAGAGACACAAAACGGTGATAATTTGGGTAAATTTGGTGAATGCAAATATTCAAAAAGACAATACAAATTTGGGTAAATTTGGGAAATGCCGATACCCAAAAAGATGAAACTGCGGGCAAATTTGGTAAATGTTGGTACCAAAAAGAAACTATTAACATTGGTAAATTGCAAAAGAACTTACGGAGCACGATACGACAAGCAAAAACGCTAAGGCCCACTTCATGATTCTCTCAATTTCAATCGCCTTTTAGTTGAATTATTGTGGACTAACTTCTGTAGCCGAAAAACTTCATTGACACAGTGATATGATTTCAACGATTCCAGGTCGTTTATAAAGGCTGATAATTAAAAACGGTGATACAACCCACTGCATTCTGTTCTCTGCTATGGGTGTTCGTTTTGTTGAAATGAACAGATGTGATTCTGATGACGCAGAAAACGAATTAATCCTGGTGACTCTTTCAGATGAGAGAGTTACAGATGTGTCCTTTTGACCCTCGTTTCCAAGGTTGTAAAGGGTGCGCCGGAATTTCTGCAAATCAGCTCATTTGATGGTGTGAACTGAATGAATCGAACTAGATGATAAGAAAGCCTTACTGAATAACCCCAGCAACTTTTCGTAAACCACAGCAAACTTTCGTATAATAGATAGCTATATATTTATATTTCAGGAAAAGCGGGTCCAGTTCCATAACAATTTTACTAGTTGCAACCTGTGTTTGGCGAGCCAACCGTTCCACTGATGGCTGTATGCATGGAGTACTCTTACGAATAGATGCAGTAAGTTTTCAAAACAAAAATTAAGCCATAAGTGAAATATGAGAAATTTGGATGGCTTTAACAGAGTGAGTTTTTCGATAAAAAATTTAAAAAATACCTTGAACCGTGTGATTTGATAACTTATTGCGGGAATAAACATTGCCTAACATTGCCACCAATTATTCATGTTCTCCAAATTGAAAAAAAAAGCTTCTGTACGTTGCCAGTGACTCAAAGCGAGGATTCGGTAAAGATGCATAATCCAGTGGTAGGCTTATGCTCAAAACCAAAACGTATCATCGTCGGGCTATATTGAAAAGGTCGAAATGCATTGAAGTTGCTGCATTCACGTACATTTTCACGTATGTTCATTGCATATTTCACGTACATGTTCACGTGCATATTCACTGCATATTCACGTACATTTCCAATGCGCAGTGTCTCCGGAAAAGAAGGAAGAACGCTGTGTTGCCCCGTCTAAAAAAGGACAGAGCAATACAGTGTCTTCCTTTTCCGGGGTTAATTAATTAGAATGGGCAATCCAATGTAATTTCTGTTTCTCGGAACAAACGATATAAATAGAGAGCTGATATGCGGCCACCGCAACACCGTCAAACTGAACGAGCCACACGCGCACGCACCACGGCAAGAAGAAGCAGAGATATAGCGATTTCAATGCTGAGAAGCTACTTTTTGCAAGCATTTCAAACACATTTCAGATTGGAAAAGTGGAATGTATTTTGACACCAAGAGAAGAGGCAAGACCCTAGTTTTAATTACACCAAGCAGAATTTTTTGTTAGCCCCCACGTTTTGCAGAAAACCTGATATCTTTAGATGTGTTTTAATTCCAAATTTTCGAATAACCAATAGTTTTAATGTTTTTTCAAGATGGCTCGGCCATAGGATTTCGCGCACTGGGTGTGACCGATCTGCTATCTTCATGCGAGGTGTGAATTTAGGTTTTGACCAAACCTAGCAACCTGTCACACAACGAAAAAACAGCGTGAAAGGCCTTATGTCAAGTACCGATTAACGTCACAATCAGATTTCTCGCCAATTCTGGCCATTTTATTGGGATCTGAACTGAAGAGTGCATAAAGAGATTTGGCTTGTTTTGGTCACCCGGAAAGGTGTGGCTGGATTTGTGGTGAATTTCGGCATTTTTCATCCAAAATGACATTTGACCTCATTTTCTCGTTAAATCTGACATTTTTGCGGAGAGAACGGAAGGGCGCGGAGCATATATACATGGTATATTTTTTTGTAAAGGTGTGCATTTTTATAGGATGAAATTTGCAGACATGATTCCTAGGTGTGAAACTAACAAAAACGAAAGAGAGATGTTTCGTCAAAATCCCACTCCTTCGCAAGTTTTTGCCCCAAAAGATCCGGTTGCCATGGCAACAATGGGGATCTTTTGTGGACAAAAACCCCAAATGGGTGGTTTTTCGAAAAACATGTGTTGAGATCACCGGCAGCACACACTGCACATCCCATCAGAACACCTAAGTTAAGCAACGTTGGGCCAAGACCGTGCTTGGATGGAAGGCCACCTTCTTGTGCCCCTGGTTGTGCTGCAGGAAACGAGCCAGGTGGCCAAGTCCCTGGTCTACCACGGATGGGACGTTGAACAGGAGGTCACGTGTGCAGCATCACGCTGCGCACGTCAAAGAACAAGCAAGCTCCAGGTCCAAGACAGAGGCTTGGCAGGTTACACTGCATGATAATCCACACTTCCAGCACAAGACACATGTCTCCGCTCTGCAGAGCATGCTCTCTTCGGTAAATCCTGCGGGTTGGCACATGCCGTAAAACTGATCTCGATTTTGGGGCTTTGTTCTCCTTGCGAGCCCAAGTTGTGCAACAAGGTTCAAGCCGAGCCACCGGCTGTATGGCTGTCAGTTCAAGATGACAAATAAAGAACAATTCCACAAATTTTGTGCACACCTTTCCACATGTAGCACTTTTTGGTCAATCGAAACGTTTTGACTCGATTTATTGTATCGAGACATGTTCCTTCAAAAAATATTTGACCCCAACAACTTGCTGGTGAAGGGGTCATTTTGTGGATGTTGTCGCCATCAACCATCTGGAATGATGGCGACGGTGAGAAGGACGATGAGCAAGATTTGGATCGTTTTTTTTTTGGCTCGTCGCAGGAAAGGTTTTAGCTCGCTGGCATTTTTTGTCAAAATGACATTTGATCTCTTTTTGATGTGTGAAGGGACAATTTGCGGTCATTGCAACCAGCTGGGTAATGTCAACTATACTGAGCAGAGGGCGTGGATCAAGGTTTTGGTTCATGTTTGCTCGTTATGGTTTGTTCGGAAAAGATTTGGCTCGTTTAGGATTTCCGTTCGTTTTTGTTTTTATTTTTGATCTATGGCTCGCCTTTGATTTTGGAGATTTTGGGCTTGTTCCATCTTTTGTTACAAACCTTTACGCCGTCCTCGGGCCTAAATGATTGTCAAAATCCCTCATTTTGTACGAATTTTCTCTGGATAGTGCATGCATGGCGGCTTCTTTACGTTGCCATTCATTGAGCCATGCGCTCTTTCTGCCCTACTTTATAAAATGTCCGTTGCACGTTCTGTTCCAAACATCCACTCGGACTCTGGCAGCAGTCTATTTTATTCCATGTCGTTGCTCGGAACATTTAGAGATATGGAAGAATTCCGTTTTCTCCAGAGAGTCATTAAATTCAGCGATCAGGTGATATTTCCTGTTTCTTCGGCTATTTAAGGTACTCAATAGCCGCTTTCAATGGTCAAGAGAATTTCAGACCTTAACCTTGTTGACTCCCTGTTAGCGATAATGATCTACAATGTAGAGCAACGGCAGTGTTGGCTGTTGGCCGCAGGTTCATGAATTTATGTGATAATAAATAATTTAGGCTAACATACCACTTGTGCAAGCTTGACAGGAAAGCTGCGACATTTCCATACGACGGGTCCCACTGCAATGTGTATACAGGGATCAAAACGTCCTAATAAACCGCACAGCTCAAAAATTTCCAAGCAGCTCAGAAATTTCCGTTTCACAAATGTCCTCGTCTCAGGCGTTTGTCAGTTGGGGATTTCATTGTCATGGCTTTTCAGAACGACTGCGAAGAACTTTCGTCGGTCGGAAAAACAGCACATTTAAACGCCTCCACAATTGCTTTCGGAAATAATCGACAACTGTTCCAAAGACCTATCCACACGTGGGGTAGGCCAAGGGAGTAGGTTTCTTTCCGTATTATTGCATAAAGCCATGACACAAAATGACAAAATCCATTAATCCTCTCCGATGCTTGTTGAAAACAAACTTCTTTGCGTCCACCTGCGTCCACCTGCGTTGACATTTGTCAACCTACTGCTTGCAGTCCGCCTATCACCGCAAAATAGGTAAAGGTACGTCGGCAAACTTGGTCGAATGCTCCACAATTAGGCTGGTAATTTTAAATGTACCCAAACGTTCCAGTATGCACCCAAACACCCGCACTTTCGGCGTGAAAAAACCGGGGCGACGGATCCATCTTGCGGTCATCGTGGAGAATCCTCATCGGATCAGTTGCCGTACCGGGAAACAAATCAGTATCACCAATGCACGGCCAGCTGGAAAGGCGACACCGTTTGCCACCGACACAAGCCTGTGTCCCGAAAAACACATTTTGCATTTGAGCAGCTGTCCCTCTATTGCAACTGGGGCGGATTGATTCCTGTCGCTGAACAATGGGGTGATTTTGTTGTCGGGTATGAGAATGTACGAGCGCTTTTTTCATTCGCCCAATCATTGAGTCGTTATATCTATCTCGGTGCACGAGACTTTGTGTGTTCAGCATTGTGAGGAGGCCAAAAGCGCAAAAATGTAGGAATGGCGACAGAAAGAGACGGAATTTTCAGCTCCCAGTTTTTAAACACCGTGTGTGTACATACGCTCATGGAAACAGCAAAAATACCCGTAAAAGGTTTACTGTTAAACATCCATTGCCCTGACATTCCTCATTGCCATCTCCTCCTCACCCGCCACACTCAACATACTCCAGCCCCACGTGCCATGCCCGCCACACCGGTCACACACCCCACCGCCCCCACCCGAAACAGCCTAGCAGGGATATGCAAAATGCATTTTCCTTTGGCATCTGTTTCTTTCCATCAGCTGTGTTCTTTTATTAAAGATCTGTTTTGCCCATCTCGGAGGGGAATACCTCGTTGTCAGGCGGCTGTATCCTTTTGCATTTTACCCAAAATGTGATGCTGGTCAAAAGACGCCCCCTTGAGTTTTCGTCAAAAGGGATTCAATTCAAATTCATTTTTTTGCACCCCCGTCAAATTACGGATAAACTGGAAAAAAAGGCGCAAAATGACTTTTTCAAAAATGGTGAACCAAAAATTCACAATTTCATTCCGTGGGGTTTGTTATCTTTAAATCTTTCAAACCCTCAAAAGGTTACGTTTACGGGGAGAGAAAAAATACTGGAAAGCTTTCCCTCGGGGCAAGTACCCGAGAAAGGAAAATTTCCCTAGTCTTTTGAAGTTATTGCCCTAATCGAAGGGGTTCATTTTTCGAGAAAAGGTTGCGTTTCTATCGGGAGACTCTCCCCACCCCCCATTTCCTTGAAGGATCATAAAAAGAGCAAGCAGTCGCGAGACCATTCTCCTTTCGGACAATCTCATCCAACCGAGCTTCGCAATCATTTCAGAGACGCTGCTTCGAGTGCGATAGTCTCCGGCCACAAACCTTGCGGACTTTCGCTGAATCCGCTCGATTGCTTGAGACTGCGTCATGGAGTGAGGATCCCAAGCCATGGATGCATACTCTAAGTTTGGCCGAACGAGGGACATATAGGCGACCTCTCTGATTTTCGGGGGACATTTTCTGTAGTTTCTTTTAATAAAGTATAAGGCACGATTTGCCTTGGCTGTAATCTTGTTTATATGCGGCGTCCAGTCCAACTTACTGTCAATGATGAGTCCTAAATAAGTGATTTGCTGTTGAAGGTAGCTTTATTCCCTCAAATGATAAGGAAAGACTAAAGATGAACGTTTTGTCGTAAAACGGATCAAGTTACATTTGTCTGAATTAATTCCCATTGAGAAGTCACAGCACCATTTACTGATTTCATCCAGGTCTCGTTGAAGGATGATGCAGTCCTCGTGGGAATCCACATTTCTATAAACCAGACAATCGTCAGCAAACAACCTAACTGGGACCTAACATTTCCTGCCATCTCATTGATGAATATGATGAATAGTAGGGGACCCAGAATGCTACCCTGCGGTACACCTGAAGTAATCGGTACTGGATCTGAAAAACAGCCATCAATTTTAACAACCTGTGACCGGTCTTTTAAGTAATCCCTAATCCAATTCACCGTTTTTAAATCTATCCCCATAAAAGCAAGTTTAGTCACAAGATGATCATGGTCAACTACGTCAAACGCTTTTGCCAGGTCAATTGCAACGGCATCCACTTGACGATTTTTGTCCAGTGACCTGGAAATGTCCTGAATGAACCCTGTTAGTTGGGTTGAACAGGAATAATTCGAGCGAAAACCATGCTGCGCCTTTGACAATACATGATTGCCTTCCAAATATGTACGAATGTGATTTGCGATAATGAACTCGAGAATTTTTGAGCATGTACTTAATAGGCTGATCGGACGATAATTGCGAGGGTCAGACCGGATGCCCTTTTTGTGTATTGGCACGACGACTGACTGTTACCGATACCACCTGACAATTATTCTAACCTAAAGGACTGCCGCGGGTCTGCCAGCAGACACCCCGGGTACCCTATCTGATGAGTTATGTAAGCCAGTAAAATCACCCCCTTGGTACTCAGAGACTGTTTTTCGGCAGCCTGTATTTTTTAAAAATGCTTTTCCTCCTGCACATATGTATAGGCCATGCCCCAAACTTCGACGAGGTTTTGATCGGAAAAACGTTTTTCTCTCCAATCTGCCATATATTTCACCCCAAGGATGAATGAATAGTGTTTTATTTTTTGAGATGAACCACTTTTCAAATCGGCAACAAAAATATAAAAATGAGCACAAAAATTGAAAACAAAACTTTGCAGCATCTTCAAATAATACTCTTATCAATAAAAAAATAAAAAGACATAGATACACGAACGTTTTAAAAACGTTCATATGCAAGATTCGTGAGACGCTGTTGAATGAAAGGACACTAAGGGGAAGATGTACCTAAAACAGAATTGGGCAACTGGTTCCACTCAGTTACTGCTCTGGCCGCAAAAGATTGTTTCCCCACATCCCTTTTGAAGTTTTGCAGTTTTATCCAAGAAGCATGATCAAGACGGGAGTAAAATTGAGCTGATCGCAACATTGCTTACTCGCACCACAACCACCGTCCAACTTTAGACACAAAGTAAGAAAACAATCAACCTGGCTATTTTTCTTCGGGTATGGCCAGGGCCTTCTAGTCAAGGGAGAGCATTATTTAGGATACGCTGCTTCTGCCCTGTAGTCTGTCATTGCAAAATGAGCAGCACGGCGCCGGACAGACTCCAAAATGCAGCAATTTGTTGCTAGAAAAGGATCCCATGCAGGAGAAGCATGCATACGCCATAAGGAGTACCGGACTTTTCAAAGCAAGCTCTCGAATTTTTGCAAGGCATTTTCCATATAGAGCAAAGAAAATAGTAGCATTAGCCCTTGCTGCAACGCGAACACGTGTGGCGGTTAATTTAGTTTACTCGCAATAACAACACCTAAGGTAAGTTATTTCAGACATTTTTCCAAAGGAAAGCCACATCGTGAATATCCGACATCAAACTGTGACTTATTTGCAAAAGATATATGCTGAGTTCATCGTCTAGGTCAGCTTGCAAAGCCAGACAGTCACAAAAAGAGACCACTTTGGTATCGAAAAGGCAGTCACGTGCGAAAAACGAATTTTGCAATTTAAATGAATTGAATGAATTGAATCTGTATTTTCGGAGTTACCTCCTATCAATATATACAACACAAGGATGGACAGTGTTACACATTAATCAATTACAAAAGGGAACAACCCACAGCGATCAGGGTGCTGTGATCATTGCTATCAGCGCATACAATCTGTACAATAATACCCCAATGCATCGTTAAAAAACATTGACAAATTGTTTTTTTTTTCTTCATTGAAATCATGTCAATAATTGGAGTAACGACAACTCCCTGGGGTAGACAATTTCAAGTGGCACGGAGTCGGTTCTGCAAAAGAGGGATGCTTAATGGCTGGTCAAACACACGCCCTGGCAGGGAGTTCCACTCTGGGATGGTTCTACCCAAAAAAGAGTACAGTCCGACGTCTCTTTTGAAAGTCATAGATCGGAGTTTGTAATCGTGATCCCTGTGAGAGTAGAACGTCGGCAACCTCAAGGATCCAAGAAGGTTGCCCCAGCCCCCAACGTTCTCAAGAATCAGAAACAGGCAAGTCAGTCGTACCACGCGCCTTCGAGATTGCAGCGATTCCCAGCCCAACGATACTATCATGCTGGTAACACTGCTTCGTCGCCGATAATCACCGGCCACGAAACGAGCTGCCCTACGCTGAACTTTTTCAAGGGCAGAAATCTGGCATTCACGCCATGGATCCCACGCTGGGATGGCGTATTCCAAAATGGGGCGAACCAGACTGAAATAAGCTAGCTCTCTTATCCTAGACGGACACTTCCTGTAATTCCGTTTCACAAAATATAATGCCCTGTTTGCTTTGCAAGTAAGCATGCTTGTGGCTGGACCAGTCAAGCTTGTTGTTAAATTTCACCCCAAGATAGGTAATCTCGGTTTGTGGGAGGAAATGAATGGGTGATGGATGAATGGGAAATGAATGGGTAGGTAAATCAATTTTATAAACATGAAAATCAAATGGTCCTAGAATGCTGCCTTCAGGAACTCCTGACGTTACCGGGACACGTATTTTTTTTATCTACGAATATACGAACGGGGGAAATCCCGATTTGGCGCGCACACAAAAAAGCAAAATAAAGCTAACCTATAATCTAACCTAACCAACCCAACCTACCCTAATCCTAACAAACCTATCCTAACCTTACCTTACCCATTTTCTATGTTCGGAATGATTTCCTGCTATTTGTGACTCGTCACTTTTACATGGTGTTAGATGGAAAAGTGCCCGATTCGTAGGGATTAATCAAATACGCTACCGGGGCAGAAGTAGACAACAACCTGTCCACCTGGACCAGGTGTGACCTGTTGGAAAGCACCCAAAAATGAGCAACTTCTGGTCCGCCTTGGACAAATAAATAGCAACTGCATAAATTTGAGACCCATATATAGAATGGCCAGAATCTAGTGCTAACGAGACCTTGTGCACAAAGAACACACGCTGAGTTGTACAAGATTATTCGAAGCGAAACCCATGTTTATCAGGTGAAAGCAAATCCCCAGATTCAAGAATTTCGAGAACACGTACTGTGATCAAAAATTCAAGGACCTTTGAGAATGGACGATAATTTGATGGATCAGATTTTTTATCTTTCTTGAAGACTGGCACAATAACTGATCTCTTCCAAGCGGATCGAATGTCCCCAAAATCTAAGCAAGTTTGGAAAATTGGCAACAAAAATATGCTGAAAACTGAAGGTGAGAGCTTTAGAAACCTAGCCGTGATAGAGTCCTTTCCATAATGTTTGATTTTAAACTATGAATGGGGGAATTTATTATGGCCGTTTCGGTAATAATAGGTTCAGAACACAAACAATGATTGCAGACATTATCATAAAAACTTTGGCCAAACGTCGAGTTTGGGAATATTTGCTTTGCCGTCCGAATCAGCCACCAAAAAGGCGGGTCCTCAATGTCAGTAAGCATTGATGGGATGCCTTTAGCAATGGCTCCAATATTTTAATAAATCTAAATATTTTTTATTCCTGCTTTGTCTCCTAGGAAGGAGCCGACTTAACTTTCTAACGCAAAATATTTTTGTGAAAAAAAAAATCTTTGCGCAGTTTTGCAAGCACATGCAACTGATCTTATATTTGTCATGAAAAGCGAAGCTCCTTCGAAAACCAAGGCGGTTTGGGCGCTAAGCGCACCATTTTCTTCTCGGCAGAAATTTCCATAGCCTCTCGAGTAATTTTGAAAAGGATTCCCAAATATTTCGACACTTGGCTTGCACCTTAATTGGCCAGGAAAACATCATGCTTTTGGCCGCAGAAGAAAACTCGATAAGGTGCCAAGGTTGACACGACCAAAAAGCCAGAGAGATTTGACTGCGATTGTTTGCTCACGGGCTCCGCAATGTTAAAGTTCCAACAGAACCAGCCTATAGTCTGAAATGCTTGATTCAATTGAGGCAGAGTTCTGCTTGCCGGATGCGGAATACATCGAGGATAGGTTGTTGGTCCGAGTGGGGGAGAAGCAAATGAAGCAGACGAATTTAACTCGAGCCCATAGAGGGGATTTGCGCTTACCTTTCTTTCCTGTTCATGCTATACACAAATTTAGAATCCCTAACATGCTCCGGGTCACGTTCAAGGAAAAAATTATTGAGACAATCGTCAAGTGCATTAAAGATGACATTTTTAACATTGTGAGAAAGATGAAAATGAACTGAACATAAAGAGACAAAATATGATAAAGAGAAAATTCATGAATGGGGTGAGCGAAAATAACAGTGCAATTCAAGCTGGGTTAGACTGCGACGAGAATTCCTCCAGTGACAACACTATACGAAAAAAACTAACGATTATAGTTCCATGGATAAGTGAGTCTGCAGGAAAAAATCCGAATCCCTTATTTCCCAGGTCAGCCAACTTTCAGTACCAGCAATAACGTCAGTTTTTTGCAGCTCAAGCAGTGTTAAATTGAGCCACCATCAGTTCCTTAAACTCCGGAAATGAGAAAGGACAATAATTATTAACACATGCGTTTTTTGGGTTGACCATGGACAGCGGTTTTTATTTGGGGAACAACAGCATGAGTATAGGTTTTCACACCTGTAGCCGGATTCTGTGTCAGAAACAGCTTTTCGGAATCGCTCGAAAAAGATCTGGTAAGAGGAACCACCCCTCAACCAAATGTATCCCTGTACATATGCTGCCATGGCGACAACAGCCTGAAAGTGTGCCAACAAAAGCAGACACACGTTCACTCCGGAGGCAGATTTACAATCAAAATGTTCAGTGATGCAGGTGTTGAACGGCAAGGACAGCCAACTTTGCAAGCCAACTTTGCATGGCCCGTTCAAGAGAGGCAGGACAAGTTGTTTCCTCTATGCAGGCTCTGCAAAATGCTTCGGAAGAGGATGATTCATCTACGAATGCCAGCTGCAGCTCGTCGCATGCTCCGGGGCCACAGCAATGTCGTGGCCACAAAAAATGAGTTGAGCAAGTAAAAAACGACCAGGATTAGCAGCAGAGGCAAGGCATCTGCGAGAATCAAAACCTAACGAATCCTGTTCTGGCTCCCACGGAAATTGTGCACGTTTTTGGTTCACCAAAGGGCAGAAATTTAAGAAGAATAAAATTCCAACTGACCAACTTTCGTCAAATGACAGCCATCATTTTTTGCCAAGATGGTTTGTGACGGGAACGAACAGATTCAAAAGTCTTTTTTCCTTCTTTTTTGACGTGTAATTTAAGTGTATCTTTATTAATTTGGAACGGAGTTTGGCAGCCTGGCAGAAGAAAGGTCCATTTGCAACCACATTTCAAATATCGTCGTAACAACTTCCCATTGGTTCGAGTTACATTTTGCCCAATTTTAGCAGATTCCTATGTCATGTCAATCCAAGAAAGTTCGAAATATCCTTGCCGTTTTCATTCCAAAAATCATTTATTTCCATTCATTTTCATTCACTTCTGTTATTCATCCATTCATTCATTCTTGTGTTCGCCGGGGACCGTTTCGTTTCGTGGGGAGGCATCAAGGGGCCGACCTCTCGATGGCGTTTTTGTGGTTAGCAGAGGCGACATTCAGACGAACACAATATTCGCTTGCCTCAAGGATATCGTAATCATTTCGGCCTAATATTCAGTTTTGTCTTGTTATTTTTTCGCTGATGTTTCACTGCATTTCCTTCTGCTGTTTTCCATTTTTGTCACATTCTGGGTTCATAAATCAACCAAGGACCAGAAAAATCAGATTTTGTTATCAAGAAAATGGGAAGCGGCTAGACAGCCTAATTCGTGGGCGGTACCGTCCCACTTTTCGATTTTTTCAATTTCCTTGAATTGGCATATTATATGTTGTGAATGGGTTAGGTTCGGTTTGGAAAGGACGGTGGGTTAGGTGAGGTTAGGTTAGAGTTAAGTAAGTTTAAATCGAATAAACGATGAATGTCATGACGAGGGAATTTAGTCAGTCGCTAGAAGAAAATGGTCAAAACCCATCCAGAGTCAGTCGCTCGTCATACCCCGAGCGGAGAAGTCACTTCCACTTCAATCCTGAAGCGAGATTCAAAGTTTTCCCCGTGTTTTGATGGGAAAAACCGGTGCATTGGTGCAGAAAGTGTTGCGCGGCAAAATGGGTTGCTGGAGCGACAGACATGGTGTTGGACTCAATTGATTTTTGTGAAATCACTGTAATATTCGCAGCATTGTTGTTTAGTCTACTTGAATTATTTCAATTTTTCAATTTCAATTATATTTTTTCGGAGTTACCTCCTATCAAAAATATGACAATAACAGTTATGCAATTACAAGCAATGCAATTTCAGGCAAAAGTTAAAAAAAAATGTAAAAGGGCATGAATAACAAGGAGAATGGAAATTCTATAACTCTTGCAAAGATTCCAATCGAGATTGAAAAGTGGCCAAATTTAGAGGGTTTGCAAACACATCCCTGGGAAGTGAGTTCCACTGAGTGATGGTGCGTCCCAAAAAAGAGAATTTGCCAACATCTTTGCTAAAGTTCCACAGGCGAATTTTGAAATCGTGATCTTGCCGAGAGTAATAATGAGGGGCCTCCAACTGAGAGTGCAAGTCAGCCCAACCCCCACTCCCCTTCAAAATCAGGAAGAGACTTGACAGACGGACCATCTTGCGCCTATCAGCCAAGGAACTCCAACCAAGATGTGTTATTATGCCATCAGTAACACTTGTGGTTCGGCGGTAGTCACCCACCACGAATCTAGCTGCTCGTCGCTGAATTCTCTCCAAAATTTGAACTTGGCAAGAGAGCCATGGATCCCAAGCAGCAACAGCATACTCAAGAATGGGCCTAACAATGCTGAAGTACGCTAATTCTCTAATATTAGGCGGACACTTGCGATAATTGCGCTTGATAAAATACAAGGCTTTGTTAGCTTTCCGAGCAACACAACAGACATGTGGCCCCCAATCTAGTTTGCTGGAAAATAATATACCCAAATAAGTAAGTTCAGTGCATTGCAAGAGGGTCTTTCCACCAATATGGTATTGGACAGTTTCCAACTCTCTACTGGAAAAACGAATGAAATTACATTTGTCAAAATTGATTGTCATCGACGCTCTGGAACACCACTCACCGATACGATCCAAATCACCCTGAAGTTTGCAACTGTCCTCAGCTCCATTAATAACTGAATACACTATGCAGTCATCGGCAAACAAACGGATGCGGGAATGAACTGCCTCTGCCAGGTCATTTGAATATATAATGAAAAGAAGCGGTCCTAAGATGCTTCCCTGTGGCACGCCAGAAGTGACAGGTAGTGAATCAGAATACGAGTTGTCAACCCTGACGCACTGAGTGCGTCCAGAAAGATACCCCACCAGCCAATTTAATGTACAATGGTCAATCCCAAGGAATGTCATTTTCTCGATCAAGAGGTCGTGGCGCACAACATCAAAAGCCTTGGAAAAGTCAATTGCAACAGCGTCAACATGTGACCGTTTATCTAGTGCATTTGTTATATCCTGTGTAAATGAAGTAAGTTGGGTTGCACAGGAGTGTCCGGGGCGAAACCCATGCTGAGCACCACACAGTAAATCATTTGTTTGCATAAAGTTCCTGATGTGCTGCGCAATAATAAACTCAAGAATTTTGGAGCAGGTGTCTAGCAGGCTAATGGGTCTGTAGTTTGAGGGATCGGAACGATTTCCTTTTTTAAAAACTGGTACAACTAGCGATTTCTTCCAGCTGATTGGAATTTCAGCCTGCCTGAGGCTGGCATCAAAAATTAACTTGAGAAACTTTGCGATAACATTTTGAACCAGCTTTAGAAAACGGATATTCACATTTCCCAAGCCCTCACTCTTTTTAACAGGCATCATCTTAATCCTATTTATGATCAAGGTTTCAGTGACAACCGGCGCATTATCGTTATCCCAGCTGTGAAAAATTTCTGGAGTATAACGGGAACTGGAGAATAACGGGAGTTCTATTAATCCGATAGAAGAACTCCCGTTTTCGCTTATGATGGTTGCTTGATCCGCCTAAGGAATTCGGATCGCTGTGATTTAAAGGAAGTTCAGAGTGCTAACCCAGGAAAATACCCCGTGATAAACCCCCAACCTCACCCCCGTGACAGGTTAAAAACAAACGGTTATATAGAGAAGATAAGAGATCTCGATTTGCAAAAATACCATATCTCCGAGCTCAAGTTATAAGGAGCTCATCAAAAGTCCTCGAGCATAGGCGATATTTTAAAGTGCTGGTTAACACAGCTAGGGGACATCTAGTTTCTAGAAGCCATGGTGCAAATTCACGCCTCATGCGAGTGCATGTCATGATGCTTTGCGGCGCATGCTGCCATTGATTCATAATGGCGCATGAGGTAATTGTGAACCTCCATGTTGTGAACCCCCATGTTCGAGTACTTTTGATGAGAAGTGTATATCACGTGAAACGGAAAGGTGCGTCTGATAATGCCAAAATCACGATTCGTTTCAGGTTTGGAGCTGAGAGCTTAAGGGCACTGATGAAAATGGCAAAGTCACACAACAGCAGATCAGCGTTTTCGCAGTGCAGTAGGTTATTGGTACCCACACGAAGCACTACGGTCTAGATATTCGTCAGACGCGAACCAGATGGCATCACAAAACTGGCCAGCTGGCCGACACGAATACCCGGTTTTGTGACAATACACTTATCTTCGGACGACGGATACACTCCCCTGGATTTTCACCCTGTGCATATGATTTCTCCATTTACGCTTTGCATATGATATGATTTTAACACTGTGAAAAATGTCCGTATTATCACGGTGATTTTACGGATTTTTTACCCTACTTTTCCACTATCTGTCTCTTCGTAGATATTCGTTTCTCAATTCCTCTATTTTTCTCCGGACTTTCTCCATATTTAGTGAAAAAACGGAAGATTAACATCTTCGCGTGATTCTACGGAAAAGTGCCCTAGAGTGACGGACATGCTTTCCGTTGTCAAGCAAAAACGGTTAAATTCCGTAATTATGTGGTGGTTTCCGTCGTTCTACGTCACAACCTCCAAAATTACAAGGTTGCGAAGTAAAAATACAGTTGTCGCGTAGATCTACGGAAAATGCACTAAATTGACGCACATGCTATTTTAACATGTCAAAAAGGTTGATTTCCGTAATCTCAGGAAAATTTCGTTCTTTTACAGTATCGCCTCTTTAATAATGACGGGGCCAGCCTTTTTGCCAGCTTCTTGGTCTGGTGGGTCACGGGACGGCTGGAATATTATTTGTCCAACACAATAATTTCCGTTAAAAGGAGTCTGTAAACCAAATCGAGGAAGAGAAAAAAATGTTTGCCTGCCTCGAAATTTTGTACCGCCTGAGGTCAGATCTCCTACTTCGGATGAAATTTCCACCGCAGTTGATTCGATAAGGTATTGTCAAATTTCATGAAATCGACAAAAATAATTGATGTCTCTGATGCCTCACCCGTGACCCCATTTGGAACCACTGTCTTTGAAATGGGTTCAAAAGTGAGACATCAATAATTTTTGTCAACCATTCACGCTTAAAAATGTTGGGTGACAGGATGACCCAATCTGCTGGGTCAACAGGAAATGGGCTATTTTCACTCAACATTGGTTCATTTTCCCAACACAATGCAGGTAGTCAAGTTGACCACAATGTTGGGGACCAAAATTTTACACAACATTGGATCAAAAATTATACCCAAAGCTGGAAACGTCTCCCAAAATGACTCAAGGCTGGGTCATCGCCGCCTTGAATTCCTTTCTGTACCTGCGCCAACCGCAAACAATGCAGACCCCGACAACGAATACCACCGTATGCGGCCCGCCTGCAGCGCAGAGAACGCATCTCGACTCAGGACTCCGGCCATTTGTCAATCCCACCCCATCCAGCTCACACTCTCCATTCGTGCTGGCCGTGTCACACATGGGCACGCATGCCTTTCCTGCGGACTTGATTCTATGCATATACTTGAACAGGATAATACCCTCCCCCGCCTATGTTCACACGCTTTGCTGACAAGATTCGACTCTATTCAAGCACGTGCGGGTGCGTTTCCCATTAACAGAGGTCACTTCAACTCTGTGTGTCTGTCGCACTGTGGGATTTTCCTGGAGATCTTTTTCTCGATCGGCACGCAGTCGTTTCAACTTGACAAGCTTGGTTCTTTTCATCAGCCCGTGAAGTTGAAAATTTGTAACCCACACGTGGTTTGTTTTTGTTGGTTTTCAAAACCCGTTTGCGACTTTTAGCATTTTTTGTAATCAGTTGTTCAGACAAGAACGGCAATTTCTGGTTTTTGCACTTCTGCAAAATAGACAAAAACTATCGTTATTATTGACCAAATTGATTCCATTTGCAAATTGACTCTGAGATTTTTCATGCAGTTTGGACGGGGTGAAATTTAAGGGCTGTCCAGTCCTTAAATTCTATCACGAAATATAAAAAATTTAGATGATTTTCTGCTTGAAATTTTAAGACTTGTCATCCAGTCTTAAATTTCATCTGAAATTCAAAAAACAAAATGTGAAGGTTTTCATTCTCATGAAATTTAAGGAATGGAATTTCTTAAATTTCAAAAAGGTCCATTTTGATATTTTATGGCATGAAGTTTAAGGATTGATAACGAGTTCTTAAATTTCATCTGAAATTCAAACAAAAATTCCGAGACATTTAATTTAATTTAATTTAATTTAATTTCAAACAATACTGCACCAAAGAATATTGGGGGCAGGGAGCACACCGCTCCAAAGTACCTACACATCCGTTTAAAACATCGTCAAATTGAATAAAAACAAAACAAAAACAAAAAGTTCTCCGATTAAAAACAAATGGAAGCAGATGAATACGGCGTGAAACACAGGAGAAATCGCTCCCGTAACGGTGATGCACATAATTTAAATGAATGGGGAGAGAAATCCGAAATGACTCTTTTTTGCGGGAAGTGCCTCAGGAGTGCTTTGGAAACAACCGAGATGGAACGTCAAGGGAATTCCATTCTCTTATTGTTTTTGGAAAAAATGAATTCAGAAGAAAATTGTGCCTGGGTGTTGGATATGAAAAACAAAACCCGTGGTCGGAACGGCGTTCTTTCTTCAGCGTCTAAACCGCATGAAACATCTGAGATCCAATTTGTACCAGAACCAATTTGATCAATAAATAACTGGTCGTTTTCTCTATTAATTGGCAGAAGATAGTACTCAAAACCACTTGCTGCTGCTCTTGCTTGAACAACCGTGTGAAAGAAACGCTGAAATTTGCTCAACATTTGCTCCTAAATTCTAACAATTCATGCGAATGAAAATTACCACAGAAATTATGTTAATATGACCCAACAGTGGATAAACAGCCGCACAAATCAATGCTTTGAATTGACTCTGAAATATAATTGCAATGACCCAATATTGGTTCAGATTTTAAACAACTGAATGGGTCAATGTAACCTCCAAGTAGCATCAGTTTAACCCAACAATGAATGATAAAAATGACCCAACTTTTTTAGTCATCTTGAACTATGGAAAAGGTATAAATTCACCCAACGGTTGGGTTTTTCTTTTGACCCATTTTGTTGGGTCAAAATGTTGACCCAACAACCTTGAGTCAAATTGACCCCAAAAGGGATGCCTCATATTTGCCTCAACAGTTGGGTCAAATTTGACCCAACTTGGGTCACATTTTACTCAACATTTTTAAGACTCTGTCCAAAGCATGTCTGCAGTTTCATGAAATCGCTCTGGAGAAGAATCGCACCCATTATATTGATGAAATCAACAACTTCTTCAAAGAATTTTCATTCTTCATAAAAATAATTCTACTTCGAATTTTCATCCTGTAAAAAGCTCTCAACTCTAGAGAGAGAATCGCGCTCATTATTCTGATAAAAAATCAACAACTTCTCTTTCCAGATCTCCAAAACTCAAAAAATCGGGGTTTTTAATCGGCCCATAGATCTGCGCCCCCTCAGGGGGACCAAATATTTAAAAGTTTCCCGCGCAAAATCTGGCCGCCGTTGAGACAAAGTTTCATGAGCATTGGAGCAACTGAACGATTGGTAACACTGTTTGCAGGGGAAATGCATCAAAACCGCGTTCGTTCGCCTGTCTCTGGCCATCTATGAGTTGGGAGCTGAACTTTCCAGTCCAGCGGATGTACAGAACGCCTCTATTTTCGCGCCAGCTGCCATCTCGACGGAAATTTTCGAACTGCAGATGGTTTACAAAGACATCAGTGATTCAGATCCAATCGACAGATGTCGATCGTATGTTGATCGGAAGTGTTTGGGGTCAGAATTGTCAAAAAATTGTGAAAATGAATAAACGCAGATATCTTCGGTTCTACTGAACGGATTTAAATGAAACAAAGAGTTTTGGATTCCTTGTTTCATCGCGAATTCGTTTCTTCCCAATTCTGGCGTTGGGAGGGCACATGGGTGAGGTTCCAAAAGTATCCAAAATGGCGAAAAAAATTCGTCAAAAAGTTCCAAATTCGGAGTTCAAAACCAGTTAAAATGACCCGGTCCCCCACAGGGGGCGTAGATCTAAAAAGAGTTTAAAAGAAATATTATCTTCTTCATAAAAAGAATTCAACATCGAATTTTCATCCTGTCAAAACCCCCAACCTTTAAGAAAAGAATCAATCCAATCCGGAAACCGGCATCGAAAATTGGCAATATCGACGAGCACAACCGACGCACCGAAAAGCACGGACAGGATATTGCGAGATCCAAAAAGGTTTGTCTTCTGTGTCCTGCGCTTTCTTAAGTGCCATCTGAAATTTGGCTGTTCTGATGAAATTTGACAATTCGTTTGGCCTGATGTATTTTGAAAATTCAGGGCTTACAGCATGAACGGGTAAATTGGAGGTCTAAAATAAGATTCGGCTTCGAGAGGTGTCCTCATTTTCCATCACTCAGATTGATTGCTCTTGCAACAACGCAATGAAATCATTCTTAACAATTCTTTTGCTGCGGATTCGTATGGTCGTCGTGTTATCACTATAGCGAGGTGTATCGGTTCTCCATTAAT